>JBBPBO010001985.1:33925937-34207210 GCA_037974295.1 Cicer cuneatum | reverse complement strand
AAAAAAGAAAAGACAAAAGAAAGATCAAAGATATCAAGTTTAGGAAAAATGTATAAGTGTCATTCACATCCATGATTTGAATGATCGTGTCCAATAAAAAAAAATAAAAATAAAAACAAACACATTCATTCATGACATTTGAGAAACTTAAAGCTGAGAAAACGACCTACATGTTAAAGCCAGGAAAATGACTCGCACCCAAAGCCGAGAAAACGACCCGCATCTTAAAGCCGGGAAAACGACTCGCACCCAAAGCCGAGAAAACGACCCGCATGTTCAAGCCGGGAAAACGACTTGCACCCAAAGCCGAGAAAACGACCCGCATGTTGAAGCCAGGAAAACGACTCACACCAACAGCCGAGAAAATGACCCGTATGTTGAAGCCGGGAAAACGACTTGCACCTTTCTATAAAAGTTCTTTCTGGACAAAATTAGAGTCGTCATCATTACTTATCTTTACTTTGATTCTCAAGTAAATTCTAAGTAAAGAGGGGCAGCTGTTGACACCTAATTTTGTCCGCTTTATTTAGACATTTTTATATAAAAAAATATAATATTATATATAAAAAAAATAAGAAAAATATAATAAATACAAATAAAAATAAATAATTAGACTATAAACTTTATACAATCATGAGTGTTTTTGGTTCTTATTTGTCTTTGATTCCTGTTCAGGCATTCACTCTTTTCTAAAACAAAAAAACAGAGGTACATAATCGAATAAAAAGAAATTGAAAGGAATTGGATTGATGACAATAAAAATTAGTATAATGGTGACCATTTGAATGAAAATAAAACGAAAAAAACAAATTGATGAATAGTAATAAAAATCAGCTTAATGGTGACCATTTGAATGAAAAGAAACTGAAAACAAATTGATGAATAGTAATAAAAATCAGCATAATGGTGACCATTTGAATGAAAATAAAACGAAAAAAACAAATTGATGAATAGTAATAAAAATCAGCATAATGGTGACCATTTGAATGAAAAAAAAAACCAAAAAAACAAATTAATGAATAGTAATTGGTAATCAATCCACAATTATTTCTTTGTCTTTTGTAACCTTCAACCTGAAAGTCTATAAATAGTCTACACCATGAGTAGAAGAGGGGGAGCACAGATTGAGAGTAAATAAAAAAGAGAGAGAATCATAGGCAAAAGAGGACAGCAGTAAGGTATCAATTTTCTCATCCTTATCTAATGTTTTCTTTTTTCGTTTATTTGTATTGCATTCCTTAATTTTTCTTTTAGTTTATTTGTATTGCATTCTTTAAAAATGTAATTTACTTTTTTTTTGTTGTTGTCATTTTTGTCAAAAATAAACTCATATGTTAAGCTTTTATTTTCCTTAAGTGTTTTGTTCTACAAAATTGTTTTTTTTCATATATACTAAAAACACTATAAATAATTTATGCTTATAAACCAATCACCAAGTAAAACAAACTTCAACCCATTGTAACATAACACAAAATTCACATAACGGTTTATCAAAATATAAAAAAATTAAACAATCATAACAACGAATAAATAGTTTTTATTTATTTTATTTTTAGAATTAACAGTCACCGCCGCTGGATAAAAATTCATCCTCGCTCGCCGTGCCATATCACTTAGTGGCCTTTATGCTGTGACAGATCCGACAACACATAAGCAAATCCTTTAATAGGCTGCTTCACTGTCGTGTCCTTTTGTTTCGAGCATAAACCACCGCATTACCGTTGTTTTCTATAAAAAAATCAATTGTTCTTTATTTAAAAAACCAAAAAAATACAAAAATTAAAATATACAATTTATGAACAAACATCTAGCATTTTTTTGTTATTATTATTATTATTATTGTTGTTATTATTGTTATCACTATTACATTTTTACTTCTGGATACATATATAATAATAACTATAATAAAACAATAGTAAAATAGAGTAATAATAAAAACGGATAACACATAAATATTTTCAACCCAAGAACTAAGGGTGTTTTGATTTCCCTATTGCACCTGGGGATACGTAGGAGCAAGGCTTTTTTCCTTGTCAAACCAAAATATAAAAAAAAATACTTTTCTTTTTTTTTTATTAATGTAAATTATTTATTTTCCTTTTTATTATTATTCTTTTTAGGGGGTAAAATAAATAATTAAATAAATAAATCATTTATATACAAATTAATTATAGGGTAACAGTTTTAACGAACGATGTAGGGTAATATTACTTTCTCTACTCGTAATGGACTCCCGAATCCTTTTTTTTGGTTCAAAAACTTTATTTTAGGTTTTATCTAATTTTTCCTTTTTAAAAATAAAATAAAAATAAAATTGGTGGCGACTCATTTTTCGCGGACAAACCGGACGCGACAGGTATTTTACAGCGCTTTTTTCCATAAGCATTGTAAAAGGCTTTTAAAAATTAAATTTCAAAATATTTACAATGCTTTTGCCCATAAGCGCTGTAGAAGGCTTTTAAAAAATAAATTACAATTACAAAATATTTACAACGTTTTTGCCCATAAGCGCTGTAAAAGGCTTTTAAAAAAAGATTACAATTACAAAACATTTACAGCGCTTTTGCCCATAAGCGCTGTAAGATGCTCATATAGCGTCTTTTATATAGTGTGTCTATAAACGCTGTAAAAGAATATTTAAGGCGCTTTTTATATAGTCTTTTAAAGCGCTTTTTGTGGAAGCGTTGTAATAGGGTTTTTTATAAAGTATAAAGTAAACTGATAATAAGAAACCTCTTCATTTTCTTCTTCATTACGTATTCTTCCTACAAACTTGGCAATGTGAAACCTATTCATTTTCCTCTTTATTACGTACTCTCCATCTTCATTACTCTCCATACGAACCCTATTGACCCTCTTCTCCCTAGTGCGAACCATACTGTCCATCTTCATTACGTACTCTCTATTTTCATTATTCTCCATCTTCACTACTATCCCTACGAACCATTAAAAGATTTTAAGGCGCTTTTTATTCAGTTTTTTAACGCGCTCTTTGTGGGACCCTAGTGCCCTCTTCTCACTACACAAGTCATTTCTACTTGTATGTCTGCGAAGTCGTAACCCTAAACTACAGATATTGTTATTAATATCTTGTTGTCACTAAACTTGTAGTCCATGTTGTATTTATTCAATCTGTTGTTGTCACTAAACTGCATGTTGAACTTATACTGCATGTTGAACTTATATAGTGTGAAATGTGTAGATAAATGGATTCCAATAATGATTTAGCTCGTCAAAATGATGAAGTTGTCAATACTAAAAGTTATGAAAATGAAGTGAAACGTGGGACAACTATTATGCAAAAAGTCATCAAAGCAAGAAGTAGTGGAATTAATTTTGAGGTATACTATACTTTTTTTAGAATTTTTTTTTTCTTTTTTGAAAGCAAGCACTTACTCTATGAGTTTATTAGGTGGCATGGAATCAATGTGGTCAGTCGATTGAGCCCAATAGTTCAATGATGGTAAGTTACATTGGTGCTGTTGTTCGTCAAAATATCCCATTAACAATTGATGATTGGAGAGATAAAGCTTTGAAGGATACTAAAGATATATTGTGGAGTGATATACAAGTAACTTTTTTACTCCACTTTTTTGGTACTTATAATTTTTTCCATTGAAATACTTTTATTTAAACTCTTTCTTTATTTTGTTTGCTGTCAGCTTTTAACGTTGAAGATGTGCGAAAAAATTATGTGCTTAGAGTTGCTGGAAAAAATACACAGAGGATTTAGATCTCATTTGTAAAATTACTACTTAAGAGATCGTGATGGAAATTTGAATGTTGAAGCTAAACGTGCATACCCCACATTTATGGTAATATTAATTTATTAGCATGTGTGTTTTATTCATATTCATATTGTATTTTTTTACACAAATGTTATTTTTTTTATTTATATATAGAGTATAAGTACAACAAATCGGGAGAGAGCAAAAAATCCAATGCATCCATACAAAAAATCGCGTATGGGGTATGCTCGTTTAGAGCAAAAAATTGTAAGTAAACATCACTTTTATAGATTATAGTAGATTATAAACTATAGTTTCTAACTAATATTATGTTTATGTCTTAACGAATAGCTTCAAGAGACGAAATCCAATCAACCATTGGGTCGTCATATCTTGTGGAAGGAGGCTCGCGTGAATAAAGAAGGAATAGTGGATAATGAAAATGTTCAACAAGTTATCCAACAATGTGTAAGTATACTATCACTTTAATATTTTTTAATATTGTCTTTTAAAAATGATATTAAACTTATCTTTTTAATACTACATGTATTTTAGGAAAATTTAGAACAATGTTCTGAAAATCAAGATGAGAATAAACAAGTTAGTTGCAGGGACATACTTGGCAAGGTATTCAATGTTCTTGAATATTCGAGCCGTGTGAGGGGTAAGGGATTTGGTTTGACTCCCAAAAGTTATTTTTCACATGAGAAATGCTCTAATCCATCGAATGAGTAACTATTAGAAGCGCTGAAAACCCTAACGGAACAAATTGCATATTTGGTTAAAAAGGATAAAAAAAGCAACTTCCATAGGGTCAACGTGAAATACAGTTAGATAGTGAAAATGGAAGTTGCAACATTGGTCATAAAAGTCTCCTGAAGGTAATTAATTACTTAACGAAATAAGAAATTCATTCAACCTAATTGTTTCACATACTTATGTATTAACCATTGATTTAAGGTGTTTCATCTTGCGTGCTATACTTGTCTTCCCCTACTCATCACATAGTTGGAAAATGAACATTGTACAATACCTTGGGAGAAGTATTACACAATAATCCCATCCCTACAGGCCGTGTTAAAGTGTCACTTATGATAGGTTTAGAACCACTTGCATTGTTGCCTATCCCCGACAACAACTGAGATATGAAGTTTTTGGGAGAAGCAATAGGTAGTTACGTGACATGGCCGAAAAATCTTGTTGGCATAGAGGAGGTGTGTTTTAATTTCTTTGTATGTTTAATTATATGATTATGGTTGATTATGTTTAATTGCTGATTTTTCCGCTTTTAATTTCACATTTATTTAGATTCTTGCTAAAGGGAGTGATAAGAAGATTCCTCGCAACGAGTCCGTCACTTCACCAGAAAAGGTTTGACATATACATCAATTGTATACGAAATGATTAGCTTACTATAATAACTAAGAAACTGATCAACCTCATTTTTTTTTCAGATTCAACCAAAAAATAAACGTGCCGCACCACAGATGCTGGTCCGTGGTAAAAATAAATCTTCCAAAATTCAAAAACTAGATCGTGGAAAATCATTTGCTGCTCCTAAAATAAGTAATCCACACGTTTCTCGATTTGGGTCGTGTCTTGACATAACAGCAAAGATGAATATGGAGAGCAATGATACACATATCATAAGCATGGATAAAGGTATTTTTGGAGATGAGTATGAAGAATTACTTGGTAACGAGCACATATATGAACTTCTCAATCATAATGAGCTGAGTGCTACTATCATCAGCATATACATTAGGTAATATAAATACTTTATTTAAGATAAAAATTACTTTTTAATTGCATCACTGGCACATTTATTGATAATTAAGCTAATTTTATATTTTCATTGAAGGTTTTTGTATGCAAAGTTGGTGTGCATGCGCAAATTTACAAGTAGATTTTCATTCTTATCTCTCCATAAGCTATCCATGTTTTAGCTCGATCCAGTTAATGTAAAAAAGTATGTAGTTGATATACTTTTAGAAAATAAAGAGAAGGATAAGCTGTTTTTGGCACCATATAATTCAGGGTAATTAGATACTTTATCTATATCTTTTCTAATTTATGATACTTTATGAGTTGTGTAAACAAATTTGCCAACCAAATTTTTGTTGTTGTAGGAAACATTGGGTGTGGTTTGTCATCAATGCCACATCTGAAATAATATATTATTTAGACCCATTGCACGGTAATTATAAGAATCACTCGGATATAAAGAATATCTTCGACACATAAGTAATATCCATTTATTTCTTACATATATAAATAATGTGTTTGGTCATTGAATAATAATCACATTTATTTGATAGTGCTTTGCAAATTTTCCGTGCTCAAATGGGTGCTATAGTGGCGAAGCATAAGGCAAACAACATCACATGGCTTCCAATAAAGGTTTGAAATTTTTGTTATAGAACTTAATTGTATGCCTTTAAATTTTCATTTACAATCAATGCATAAATATTTATTGGCGTACATGTTTTATTTTATAGTGTCTACGTGAAACTAACAACATAGATTGCAGATACGATATATTGTGATTCATGAAGGAGATTGTTGATATGAATCAAAATATAATTCCAGAAACGGTACGTTATTTTCATTATATTTTGATTTTCATATATAAACTATATATATATATATATTTGATTCTAACTTATTTATGTTCAAATATTATATCGCATAGTATTTTGACAACTTCAATTCAACATACTCTGAAAGTGATCTCATAGAAATAAAAGAAAACTGGTGTCAGTATGTGCTCCAATTGAAAGTTATATAATTTGTTAATAGGTGAGTTTGACATTGATGAAAATTGTAATTTATTATTGTATATTTTGGTGTGAACTAATCATTATTCTAATTAGTTTATTTTATTTTTTGTTACAGTAGGGTAAATAAAGAAATTGCTGGAAAAATTGCTACTAGATTAATATGATATTTGTTATGTGAATATGTAATTGATATTGTGAATATGTTGCTACTGTCAATATTGTTATATTTGTTGCTACTGTCATGAACTTGTAATTTGTTGCTGTGAATATTTATGTAATTGATATTGTGAATTTGTAATTGTTATTGTTGATATTTGTTGATGTGAATATGAAATTGATATCGTGAATTTTAATAAGAATATCAATTTTGATATTGTGAATATGAAATATGAAATTGATATTTGTTGCTGAATTTGATGTTGATAAGAATCTGAATGTGATATTTGATATTGATAAGAATCTGAATTTGGAATAAAATTGAAATCTCATCTTAAGGATAGCGCTTTTCTAAGCCTTTTACAGCTTTTTTGAAAAAGCGCTGTAAAACTAGTTGATAATACAAACGTGCTATGTACATGTACCTATTACAGTGCTTTTTGAAAAAAGCGTTGTAAAACTAGTTGATAATACAAGCGCGCTATATATATGTACCTATTGTTAAGACAAACTCTCATTTTAAAGTTTTGATGAAAATAAACAAATGTTAATTAAGAACGTTAATTATGATTCTAAAATGTTATGTTAATTTAACTTGTGCTTTTGAGTGTATTAATTCAAAGATAGGATTCAAGCAAAGCCAAGAAATCAGCACTATAAAGCAAAAATCTGAGCAGACAAGAACAAAGAACATTCTTGAAAAAATCTGGAAAACGGAAAATGTTCTCTGGGTTCAAATATGGTCAAGTCAGCTTCAAGGTCAATCAATCTCCATTACTTAGATGAAGATATTGCCTCTGGAATTTACATCAGTATTATAAGTACTTGACAAGAAACACATAGGATCCATTACAACCAAAAAAGTCATTCGAATCACAAAGGAAAAAGGCAATGATTCAAGCTGTCCAAGCAAGACTGAACAACCTCCACTAGTTTGATTGTCAAGACTGATAAACGATCTTGACAATATGTAAGGCATACGGACAGTTTCTAGTATGTTCAGAAAATCATCCAGATTGATTATCAATTTCCAGGAAACTCAAAAGCTAAAAGTCCAAATTGATCATCAATCTCTAGAAGCTTTAGAACAACCTTCTGCAAACAACTCTTCATGATGGTTTCAAATATGTTTTTTAACAAGGACCAAGACTCAAGTTCAAGCTAAAGGAATCATCATATATCTGAAGTATTAAATGATCATTAAGCTCAAAAGAATATGATAAAGAACAAAGGGTTTCAGCCTAGTCAAAACAGAACTTAAAAGTAGTCAAAAGCTAGAATATTTTTAATCAGAAATATTGGCTTGGTCAAGCCTGAAAAGAGCACTGAAGGTGCAAACACGAGAAGGTGGGTTGAATTGTGTTTGCCAAACTCAGATTCTTTTTGCTGTTTTGTTGAATGTTGATGTAAATTATTTGATGAATAAGTGATCAGATTAAGCAGCGGATAATAACAACATAAGAACACAACAAAATATCCTGGTTCACCATTAACTTGGCTACATCGAGTCCCATCATCCTGAAGGCTTTAATCCACTATATCAAAATCTTTGAATTACAGCACCTGACCCTCCAAGCCAGTCTTCTCAAACAGCCTAACAACCCCATACTTTTGAGGAACAAAAAGAACACCTTGACTCTACAAGTCAAGTATTCTCCTACCAATCTAACAACCCCAGATTGAAGAAGGAATGTACACCACTATCGAGTTTGATTACAAGGGTTTGGAACTCTGCAAAGTTGCTTCTAGAAAGCTTATTGCTGCACTGAATTTCACTCTAAAAAACACTTAGAAAATATTGCTTTTGCACTCAAGTGATTCTCTCTTTTGAACTCTCGGATTATGCTGAATATGAAGCTTGAGTTCTTGTATTTTCGATGCTTGATGCTGCTGCCTAAAGCCTCCTTTTATAGCTGCAAATAGGGCTTTGTCCAAGCTTAAATTTGAAATAAATCTTGCTCATATTTCCTTCGAAAATTCTGTTGGTCAATCCTGTTTCACTTAAATTAAAACCGTATCTTTTTAGCTTGAGATTGCACTTGAAAATTCTGTTGACCAATCTTGTTTCTTTTAATTTTAAACCATATCTTTTTAAGCTTCAGATTGCATTTGAATTTCTTCAAGTCTTCAGTGATTTTTTGAATAAAATCCCCTTAATACTTTGAACAAATTTCTTTCAAAATTTAATCAAGTTTTCTTCGAATTTTAATCAAGTCTTCAGTGATTTGCATCATGATTTAAATTCTTGACCGTATGATCTTCTGATCTTGACCAACTCTAGACCATGTAATCTGATTTGTACCATTCTATGATCCTCTGATCTCAACCAACTCTGGACCATGTGATCTGATATGTACCATTCTGTGATCCTCTGATCTCGACCAACTCTGGACCATGTGATCTGATCCGTACCATTCTGTGGTCCTCTGATTTGGACCATTGATCTTTTAATCTGGACATTTATCCTCTGATCTGGACCAAGTCTGAACCAAGTTTTATGTTCTGGACCATGCTATCTTCTAGTCTGGACCAAGTCTTTTGTTATGGACCATGCTATCTTCTGGTCTGGACCAAGTCTGGATTATGTCTGGACCAAGTCTTGGCTAAGTCTTATGTTCACGACCATGCCATCTTCTGGTCTAGACTAAGTGTGAACCAAGTCTGACTTATGTTTCCTTCTGGTCTGGAACAAGTCTCCCTCTGACAATTTTCCTTCTGGTCTGGACCAAGTCTCCTTTTGGACTCTGCTTGCTTCTGATCTGGGCCAAGAAAGATATCCTCTGATGATGTTATTGTTTCTTCCCTTTGATGATATCCTCTGATGTATGCCTTTGATGACATCCTCTGTTATCCTTTGGAGGTATCTTCTGGTATCCTCTGGTGACATCCTCTGGATGTTTCCTCTGGTATCCTCTGGTGGTGTCATCCTCTGATTTTGCACAGCCTCTATTTTTTCTTCTAAGTCAAAGTACGATTTACATAAAATACTTTTGTTAACATCAAAACTTTAATTAAAAGAACCAACTTGGTTCCAACAAGCACTTCCAACGGCTCTCTTGACCTCCATTTACTGCTCTCAAGCATATAAAAAAAAGGCCAATGCTCAAGGAAAATGCAGAAGTTCAAGTGCTAACAAGTCTCATAAAATCATTCACATTCACATACTTGAAACTCTCTCATTACTCAAAAAAGAATCAGTCTGATCACTTTTCATTACTTTGTTATATTTGTACTGAATTCTTTGTAAAGAATCGAATCTCAAACAAGAGTTGAGACATATCAAATTATAACAAAACAATCTCATCGTTATTGTAAAACTCGAACTATAAGAGTTTAGTATACACTACAACATTTTTGAGTTGTGGCAAAAATAAAAAAGTGTGGTGTAATCCAAATAAACCATGGCCTAAAGGTTAGGCAACGGTTTTGCAACGGTTGACAAAGTGTGGTGTAGGTGGCCTATTAGCAAACGCAACGGTTTTTTTTACTTTTGCCCACGAATTCTAAAAAACTGTTGCCAAAGACACTGAAAGAGGCAACGGTTTTTTTGAATGCTTTAGGCAACGGTTTTATGAGTTGTTTTTGCCAACAATTTCATAAATGTTGCATATACAGTTAGGCAATGGTTTTATGCATATTATATTTGTTTCAGGCAACACATTTGTATGTGTTGCATATAACTTTAGACCACGGTTATGGAAATGTTGGTAAAACATTTCGGCCACAATTGTTTTAGATGTTGCCTAATTGTTTAGGCCACGGTTTTATAAGTTGTGGCAACAATAAAAAAGTGTGGTACAACAAATTTATAAAGCTGTCAAAAGCATAGGCAATGGTTTTTTGTTTAACGCAATAGATTTGTTTGTGTTGCATATAACTTTAGACCACGGTTATGGAAATGTTGGTAAAACATTTCGGCCACAATTGTTTTAAATGTTGCCTAATTGTTTAGGCCACGGTTTTATAAGTTGTGGCAACAATAAAAAAGTGTGGTGCAACACATTTATAAAGTTGTCAAAAGCATAGGCAACGGTTTTTTGGTTTAAGGCAATAGATTTGTACGTGTTGCATATAACTTTAGATCACAATTATTGAAACGTTGGTAACACATTTCAGCCACAATTGTTTTAGTTTTTGGCTATTTGTTTAGGCCACGGTTTTATGAGTTGGTTTTGCCAACATTTCATAAATATTTTAGATGGTCAGCTATAAATATTTCATAAATATTTTATGAGTTGGTTTTGCCAACGGTCTTATCAAAATATTGTAACATAAATATTGGAAAATGTTTAGGCCACGGTCTTATCAAAATATTGTAACATTAATATTAATAAACATCCAAGAAAAACCAATACATGATAATCAAACAATTTACTTATCAAAATATTGTATGAGCTCTATTACTAGGCATCCCAAAAAAATCAATTGTCTTATCAAACAACCAAGTCTTCGATACATTCCACTAGCTTCATGTATCTTGGTGATGATCTTCAAGTCCAACCTGAAAATAGTAAGTATTAAGTGTATGCAATTGAAAAAAAGGAGTGATTTCAAACTGATTGTAATTCTGATAAATTACAGTAAGAAGTACACTATCAAAATATGTATGTGAGACTATGTGTATGTATGTATGCGTAAATATGCATGTAATGTAGATGTGTTTTACATATCAGGTATAGTTAGTTATATCATTCAAACTAATATACTTATACCTTTTCAGGAACATGGGTTGATGTAGAAGAATGGAGTGCCGCACTATTTGCAATGCCTAAAGCATGTCCCATCATGTTATCAACAGCAGTTTCACTTAAACTTGGGTTTTGCTGCTTCAGCACACATTTTAGAAGTTCCTCATATGCTTCCATCCTTTTCTTTGTAAATGATTCATATTCTTCCATACTTTCCTTCATGCTACTAATTTCACCTTTATACTGTTTTTTAATGTTAGCAATCTCTTCATTTTTTTAACATTGTTGGTGTAGCTGTTCTTCCATAACAACGAACTTGACCGGGCTTTTCTTTACCGAACAATGATTGAAAGGCTTGGTCAGGAGGCTCACTAGAATTTTGAATTGAATCTTGCAGTTTAGCCTGATAGGAAAAAAATCAATGTTAAAAGTTTTTAATGTAGACATTAAAAGTATATAATGAAAAGAAAAACATACAATGGCATTATCTGTTTCTTCATCAATTTTTCCTTTTCTTTGCTGACGAGTTATCACAAACATTTCAGCTTGACTGTTTTCCTCCCCATTTTCCTTCTTTGCACGCTTTATTGGTAAAGAATTGAAAATAGAGTAATTAAAACTTATTATGACAGCTTGTTATTTATATATAACAAAGACACATAAATAAGAATAAATATTGTACCTCTTTTGCCTGAATTCTAGCAAAATTTGTCGTCCCCATTCTATGCATAAATTCTGTTTCGCCCTATTAACAACATTTTTCTTGCTAATGTTCTACAATGTAAGTGAAAAAAATTAAAGTAGGATATATATAAAAGATTCTATACAACAAAGAGTGACTAAAAGTAATGTAAACTATGTACACACTTACTTGGATGGTACTGTTATTCCAATATTTCAACAATTTCTTGAAATGAGGTTCTGGTATGCTTTCAGGCCAATTTTTTATCCTTTCCTTTAAGGTTGAGTATTTCAGAAAATAGGTTCTCTTGATATAACATTTGTAACGTCTCCATGCATCATTTATCCGAGAAAATACAGCTTTCTTTCCTTTCTCAAAAATAATAAATTTACTCTGAAAAACATTATTGTGATCTATATGTGATAACTATTTGACGATCAAATGAAATACGAAAATTAAACTCTTATACCTTAATATAAGACCATATACGTTCCTCGTGATTTTTGTACACTTCCTTAAAGTTTGTGTAAATCAAGGGACAAAAAGTTGAATTACTTGTAATAGTGCCAAGGAAATAACCCAAGTCAGTTACAACTTTGTCGTCAGGTCCTATCACTTCTCCATCATTGTCTAAGATGACTTCTATACGAAATTTTCTTCCATGTATTTGCAAGCAATGAGTTGGTCCCCTTGTTTTTTTTTAGCTGTCCCTATTTTGACATTAAGCTTATATAAGATAAGATAAAATCCTAAAGATGAGTCACAAATATATATAAAAAATTAATATATTTGTTGAGTCACAAATATATATATGAAAAATTAATATATAAGACAAGATAAAATCCTAAGCTTATATTTGATAATTACCACTACATTCGTCATCTTCATGTTGGTCTTCATTTTCTTTTTCCATGACATATTCTTCATCTTCAATTTCTGAATCATTTGCCAACTCTTCTTCATCATCTAGTTCATTATTTTCATTAAGAAAATGTTCAATTAACATTGATTTGCACAAGGGTATTGTTTTGGTTTTCTTTGTTGCACTTAGTTGAGTTGTCATTACCTCGTCATATTCATTCTCCACCCTTTTTTTGGCATTTTGTTTTGTTCTTGAAATGTCATTTTCTCCCGATGCCTTTCTCATTGGTGACTGAACTTCTTCATTCTCCACTCTTTTTTTGCTTTTTGATTATGTATAGGTGATTTACTTTGATTCATGATGGGCTCTTTGGATCTTGGTTTTGTCTTGATCCTTGATTGTTATTCATTGATGCTTCATTTGTAACTTTCTTGACATTGTCAAACTTCTTTTTTGTTGAACAAGAATCCTTATTTGAAGATATATTTGTTTGACCAGCAGCTGCAAAATTTGTTAACTTGAATTGTGCTTAAGGTGCAATCTTAATTGAAGCATGCTTCAGTCCTTGAATTTGCATGTCTAACCCTATAGCCTTGTCTAACCCTGTAGCCTTGGAACTAATTATTTTTTTAGTTGATGAATTGTTTTGCTTGTTAAGGGGTTCTTTGGTTCCTACCATATCTTCATTAGTTACTGCAATGCCTCTGATTATCTTTTCACGCTTGATTTTGAATCTCCTTAATAATTCATTGTTTGATCTTGCTTGAAGTAGCTCAAACTTAGAAGTACTTCTTTCACCTTGGTCTTGAGCTTTCATCTTTTGTTTTAACCCTGCTTCCTTATTCATTTTCTGTAGAAAAAAAATGAAATATCAGTAAAGCATTAATTTAATATGAAAGGAAGTAATAAAAACAGTACCACAAAGCATTAATTTAGCATTGAGCTCAATGATAATTGTTTCTAATTTCTTCTTTTCTTTGTGTTGCCCCTTGTTGACTGTTTATTTTTATAAGTAAATAAATAATATGAACTATTGCTTCTCAAGGACAACTCTGCTAAACTCACAGGCTTTGTATTGTTAACAAGTTAAATTCCTTGTTATTTAATTTTCTGCTCTCTACCGCACTGCTCTGTTCTTTAATTCCTTGTCACGACACATCTTTGCATGGTAGAAGCTTGTGCTTGCTTCTTGCAACCCAAACTAATGCTGCATTCTTTAAAAGAATTAAAGCAAATAATGGTGATTGTTACTCTTCGTACAATTCGTTGGCCGTTGGTATTAATTTTTTAATAAAAATTTCAATTTGATAAATTACTAACATTACACACTGCAATCCAGCCAAAAAAACCATTACACACTGCAATCCACATACAAACAATCAATGCCCACGATTCTTTCTTTTAGCAATAAAGAATTCTTAGAGGGATGATGTAAAAACAGATTTAAACAAATAAAGATTGCACCAAATGCTTGAGGAGTCAGTTGTCGAAAAAATGAAATTAACTACAATAATGAAAGATAAAGTGTATTATTATTGAAAATGAACGGAAACTATAATATACTGAGATCTTATTGTCCCCAAACCAATGCTCCTTCAGGATAACTTCTCTCTTTCTCCACCCTGATAACTAATTATTCTTCTTTCTCTAATTTGCTTCTCTAGATAATTTTAAATGGGTCTATAACTACAAATTCCTGTAAATAATGAGAAGGGAACAATATACAATTTCGCTACAGTTGCATAAACAAGTACATAAAAACTGCATAAAGGACAGTTGCATAATTCTTCAAGTGATCATAGGTCACCGGGTGCCTGGAACTTCTCTGATCAGCTCTTCATCGTCCAAATCATAATCATCTTTGTCTTCGAATTCCTTCACAACATGTGCAGGCTACTCAACTATTGTAGCTGGAATATCTTCCCTAACCCAATTGAGGTCATTTTCATTATTGGATGCATTTAAATTTCCAATATCATAAAATGGATCATCAAAATATTCTTCTTGAACTGTAGCATTTGGTTGGTCACCCATGTTAAACAGATCTCTAGGAACGGTTTTCATAACATAGTGTTTATTTTCATCAAAAGGATCTTGCACATAAAAACATTGGTGGACTTGAGACACCAGGACAAATGGATCATTTTGGTAACATTTTTTGTTGAAATGTAGACAAGTAAGCCCATATTTGTCTTCTTTAGCCTCAAACCAATCACACTTAAACAACACAAATTTGAGTTGGCTGTAATAGTCTAACTCAAATATGTCATTAATTGCTCCATAGTAAGTGACAAGATCTGTTTTAGGATTTTCATCCTTAGAACTTGCAAAACTTTCGGTCAAGGAAACCAAAGTTACACCAGAATTTTGAGTTTTGCGCCTTGCATCACGTTTCATAGTGTGAAATCTATAACCATTGATCAGGTAACCTGAAAACCTCTTTGCAGCACCATTTGGACCTCTAGATAATGCTTTGAGGTGATCTGACACATCATTTTCCAAGGCTCGAATTTTATACCATTCACTAAAATCTTGACCTTGTCTTTTAGCCTTGATCCATTTTCCTCCTTTAGTGTGACCACTAACACATTCATCGTACTCTCTACAAAGGTATCACTATTAGTTGTTAAAAATAACTATAAGTTATGTTTTGTATACAAGTAGGGAATAAACAATAAACTATTATTGGCCCTCTAAGCATGACTAGTCGGTAAAAAAACACGATGATCCATATAACACATTTTGTGAATATGTCTCAAGTAGGTTGAATTAGTGTTATAATTGCAACATACACATGCCAACTTTCCTTTGGTGCTCCAACCTGACAACATAGCATACCCAGGGTAGTCACTAATAGTCCATAGCAGAGATGCCCGCAATTGAAATGTTTGATCTTTTGAAGCATCATATGTTTCTACTCCAAATTCCCACAATTCCTTTAGCTCTTCAATCAATGGCTGAAGGTACACATCGATATCATTTCCTGGTGATTGTGGTCCAGGAATCAATAACGACAACATTGTATACTCAGATTTCATGCACATCCAAGGTGGATAATTGTATACCACCATCATGACAGGCCATGTACTGTGCGATATGCTCATAGTTCTAAACGGATTGAAACCATCACTGGATAAGCCAAGCCTTACATTACGATTCTTAGAAGCAAAATCTGGATGGAGCATGTCAAAGTCCTTCCATGCTTGGCCATCAGCAGGATGCCTTAATTTACCATCCTTTGATCGACATTCTTCATGCCATCTCATCGACTCAGCTGTTTTCGAACACATAAATAGTCTCTGAAGTCTTGGAATCAGTAGAAAGTGCCTCAAAACTTTTGCAGGATCTTTGTGATCATACTTTGGATCCTCAAACTCTGAATCTACTTGAGTAAATTCCTTCCATCGTGAAGCTTTACAAGTGCTGCAGGTATCATCATTTTCATGCTCTTTCCAATACAACATACAATCATTTGGACATGCATGAATTTTTTTATAATCAAGGCCCAAATCCTTGATTATGGCTTTTGTTTTGTTAAAAGATTCGAGAATGTTCAGATTAGGCATGGCTTCTTTCAATAACTCCAAAAGACCATTGAACGATACATTGCTCCACCCATAAAGACACTTTAACAAGTAAAGTCGAATTTCGTTAGGCAATGATATTTGCTCTCCGTGGTATACATTACTCCACCCATGATATTTGCTCTCCAAAAGAACATTGAACGATACATTGCTCCACCCATGATGTCATCACGCGAGTCCTCTTGATCTTCCATATGAGCATCAATTTCCTTAGGCAATGATATTTGCTCTCAGTGGTATACCCAAACATCGTAGCCTTGTACAAAACCAAATCCTATTAGGTGATCACGAACAACTTTTCTTCTTCTCCAACAACGATTTCTACACATAGCACAAGGACATAAAAACGTGCGGCCTTGAGGTTCTCCTTTGGTGAAGGCAAAATCTAAAAATGATTATACACCTTTCCGATATTCCGAATTAAGTCTATGAAGTCTAGTCCACTTTTTGTCCATCACTCTAAATAACAAAAATAATATCAAGTAGATTGAAGTTTAATTAATTAGTCCAACAATTGAGATCGATCAACAATTAGTCCATCAATTATGATCGATCAACAATTAGTCCAACAATTATGATCGATCAACTGTATAAATAATTTTTATATTGTTTTAAATTTTTAATGATAATATATAATAATTATAGATATTACATATAGGCGTTTGTTGAGATCAATCCAGTAGAAAACCCATTTCAAATATCCCAATTCCATCTTTTAAATAAAAAATAGCTTCCACAAATATATAGAGTAAAATTGATATAAAAATACTGATTTGAATGTTTTGTATAAGAGACAATTTATAAGAGTTAACTACAAAAATATAAATCAAATATATAGTAAAAAAGTGTAGTGCATAAAAAGAATGAATGTAATTGGAAGAAGTAGAAAGAAAAAGATACTTACAAAAGGTAGGTATAGAAGATGGATCACTTAGTAATAGCATAGATGGCGTAGATAATTCCAGGGATATAGCCAAAAAGAGTGAGCACCAAACAAATCTAGAACTCAATCTATATAATAATAATTGATTGCTTTATTTGGATAATTAAACTAGATACAGGGCTTGTTATAACTTAGCTCTAAAGCTTGGTAAATAAAACAAGAACCATTTAATCTGTGTGTTGGGTTAGCCATTTAATCCTTGCAATTATTTTGAAGGGACTAATGTGATCAATGATTTTCAATTTCAAGAATCAAATTCTAATCATTCATTTAAGCTAGTACAGAATTATTCAACTTCTCCTTGTATTTTTCATATATTGTAAATTGGTTCAACTATCTATCTAGTTTACTAGCAGAACCAGTATTTATTCATGCAAACTTTTATTGAACATGGAGTTGGATAGAATTGATATATCAACCTGCAACAAAGGTAACTACAGAAATTGAAAAGCATAACTACAGAAATTGACAAGTAGTTACCAATGAACTAAAACAAACAACAACAATTGTTTGGTTAATGAAGAAATTGACAAGCATAAACACCTAACCAATTAAAGATCTACAAAGCAGCAACTTATTCAGGTACTACAAAGCAGCAAAATTCAGGTACAAAGCATAAACACCTTACAAAGCAGTAACTTCCTCAATTAAAGATCTACAAAGCAACAATTAAAGATCTACAAAGCAGAAAAATATTATGATAGATCAAGTCCACAACTCTTTGAAGTATTGGAAAAGATCCTAATATATCATTGCTGTTTAAATCAATGGTGTTTAAGGGTGGTTAGGTTTTTAAAATTGGCAAATGTTTCTGGAACATGGGAAGAAAAATGGTTTAAGCAGGAATTTAGGAGCTAAGTCTAGTGATAAAAATATAACAAAAGGAGTAAGAACAATGTGAAAGGAGTAGGTGGCAGGTGCAAATCACGCATACTAACGGTTTATGACAAATCTGCCATGTCTGGAATTGAAGAAAGCTTTATATGATCACAACTTTTTTTATTCCTAGTGAGGAGGAAATGAGAGACTTTGAATCTATATTAGTCAGAAATGTTGATAGAGTGATAGTTTTATAATTCCAGATTTTCTCATGTCTTGTGTTACATGTGTCATAGTTTGAAATTATCCAACCATGTTAAGCAATTATCTGTCAACATTGCACTCATCATTGCAGTTCTAACTAAAGTATACGGAATAATTTCTCTTCAATTTTTGGACAATTTACAGTTACATAATTTCCCACTTTGCCATCCTATTGTTGTACTTGAATGCATTTGGTGATAGGTGACACGATAACTGCTATCCTTTGTGTCTAAAAAAGCATTTCTTTTGTATCCATGAACCTATTTGTATTTCAAACTCAGCAAACCTCCTAATTCCAGAAGATTTGTCATTTCCTTAGCATATTCATTTGATTGTTTGCTACGCCGTCTTATGCTGCTGAAGTCTTCAGAGTGTCATTATGGGACTTAATTTTGGGCTTTCTCTGATCCTATAGATATTATATATAGATCCTACTTGCTATAGCAACACTATGTAAGCATTACCAGCAGATGGATTAATATAGCAGCCAATCTTCTAGGAAGCACTAAAATTGAATTTTGATAGGATAGTCTCCTTACTTTTCATCTGTTCTAATGCTTCTGAAAGCACTAAAATTGATTTAAGCCAATTTTAGGAAGCACTAAAATTGGCAAATGTTTCTGGAACAGGGGAAGAAAAATGGTTCCCATCAAGAATAAGGACAGATAGGTTCTCTAATCTTGTTAAGGTAGCATCAAGTGGTATTGATGGACCACAGAAAAAAAACTTGAACCAATCATACTCTCTGCCTGGAATGAACTAGTTTTAGGCTCGACAATGACTTCCTCTGCATTCTGCAGATTATGAACTGGTTTTACCTAAATAAGGCTGAGACTTATTTTCATTATCAACTAAAGAAAGCTATCCTGGCAGACTGAACTTAGAAACCAAACCTAAATATACTATCTATACCTTTTTATTCATAGACAACAAGACCTACATCATTAATAATAAGCAAAGAGGGAGAAGATGAATACCTCGAGCAAATACGGAGAAGACGGAGCGAGACAGAGCAATGTGCAAAAGGGGAAATAGAGAATGAAGAGGAAATAGTTCCAATTGAAGGTTGAAGGTTCTGTTTCTTCTGTTTCTTGGTTCCGATTGAAGGTTGAAGGTCCAAATTTGGTTAGGGCACCGGGCACGTTATGATTTCGCGAGCAGCTAGCTTGCTTTGTTTCTATGATTTTGCAACAATAATAAAAAATAATGAAGCTATTAGGAAATTTTTCAAAAAAAAAAAATACAATAATTAATTAATTAATTATTATTTAAACTAACTTGAGGCCACATTTTTTATTGCTTTAGACCACACTTAAAATGTGTAGTTATTAAACATAATTAGGCAACGATTTTTCTTCGTGGTAAAACAGCAACACTTTTAAAATTGTGGCTTAATCGGTGACAATACCAAATATGCAACGGTTTTTCATTCAAAGTTAAAAAAATGTACTCTATAAGTAAATTATAGGCAACACCCGAAAAACTGTTGCCTATTTCTGTTTCTAGCCACACTTTTTTACCCGTTGCTAAGTGAAGTGTGGCCTAAAATGAAAAATGTTGTAGTGATAGTTTGGGTAGATTGTAAGAAATCCTATCAAGGTTGATAGGTGACATGATTAATCTCTTTCTGGATAGAATTTGATTAATGTTTGTAACAAGATCAAGGTTGATCTAAGCTGGGTGCTGTAAAACCAAGAAGGTTCTTGTTTTTAACACTTAGTGGAAAATCTCACAATTGTGATGACTGGACGTAGCCCGAGTTGGGTGAACCAGGATATATCCTTGTGTCATATCTCTTATCCTTTATCTCTTTATTAAATTTGATTGATTTTCAAGTTAAAAATATTATCTGTTTTTCTGATTTTTAACTAACCAAGAACGTTCTCCGTTTTCTGTTTTCTTAACTAAGATCATTCTTGAGTTAAAATCTTAAGTTTTTTTCAGGAAATTTTAAAAAGGAAGATTTACAATTCAAACCCTCTTCCGTGTAAATCAATTTTGCTACTTCACCTATTACAACGTTTTTTTCAAAAAAGTGCTGTAAAACTAGTATAAGTAGTGCACTATATATGGACCTAGCGCTGTAAATCTCTAAGAGAAGCGCGTTATATATTTATACCTATTACAACGCTGTATTATTTTCAATAGCACTGTTGTATCTTTTAACAGCACTAGATACTACAGCGCTTAAAAGGACTTAAAAAAAGCGTTTTAAAAGACTATTTTTGGCGTAGTGCTAACAGTGTTGTTGTAAGGCTCAACAGTAGACCTCCACAATCAAACCGATTCAATTGTACTTCCCCAACATTACCAAACTTTTCAGGCATATATGATAACAAGATAATTGATAATTCTTTATTACATGCATATTTTTAAGTGTCTTTTAAGCATTATTTATTTTAGTTCTCATAGTTTTTAGCTAATATTAAGAGTTATTTAAATAAATTATTATTTTGTAGTTCTTGAATCTATTAGGTGTTAATGATTTTAATTTCTCTATTAACTAGACATTTTGTGTAGTTTTTGTTTTATTTTATTGGTTCAATTGAAACAGGTTGATCAATATTTGAGTGAAATATTACTACTGAAGTAAAGAAGTATTTATTGTTGCATTGTTTAATGATGAAATGATTACACCTTACATGTAACATTTTATTTATATGTATACACATATTGGTTGATGATGGCCAAGAAAAAAAAAAGAATAAACATTAGGCAACGCTGGCACGAGAAGAGAAAGAGGTTACGCATGAAAGAAAAACAAAATGGCACTATATATTGAGATGGAGAAGCACTCAATTGGGGGAGATTGGCAAGTGCTATACGTCGAATGAGAAACGAAAACTGGAACTAGGTTTTGAATTTTTGGATGCATACGAGAAGACATCTACACTTTACCTTTATATGTAATTTTTTTCTTATTATGTATTTTCTATCAAATATCATGAGTAAATATTTACTCATTGATTAGCGATTAGATGAACCTCATCGAATGTAAGCAAGTTTTGATTTTTATATACTATTTATGCAATTATAAAGTGTTTGATTATTCATCTATTTTTGTTCTTAATATTTTTCTGTAAATGATCCAAATATAGAATTGAACCTAGGTATTACTTTGTTATTGAAAAATAGGTCGTAATCACTAGAACTAAAATAGATGTTCATGTTTCAATATTGTTATAGGAATATAAAGTATTAACATGTGTTCTATGAAATTAACGTTAGTACATGTTTTGAGTAACAAACCAGATCACCGAAGGAATTATGGTTCACTGTTATAAAAAAGAAATTTTGAGCTAAGAAATTGGTTTTAGTCTAGTTGGTTAATTTGACGAAATCAATAAGTAAAATTAGTAAAATAGTGAATTAATAATTACATAGTTAAAAATAGGTGATTTGAATCCTTAATCGTTTTTTTTCATATTGAATTTTCTCTAATTATTTTTACGTTTGTTCGAAATTATAAACCAACATATAAATCTTTTGTTACCTCAGTGCTTACAACTTTGTTGCGATAAATAATTTATTAATAATCCATGTGGATAGTGGCGGAGTTTGACTAAAAAGTTTAGAGTGGCCAACATAAAATTATAATGTATAAATCAAATATGCAAATAAAATTATATAGCAAAAAATTAAGTAGTAATAAACACAAAGTGGAGCATCAAATAATTTAACTGCATGACTTAAAAATACCTTAAAGTAATGCTCTACGCTATTTAATTAACTTGAAATTATCAATAATAGACTTAGAACTGATACTTGCAGCAATTTTCCTTTGTATATAAACTGCCATGCTATCTGCCGAAAAGTCAGCCTCCATCTTGTTTCTTAACCTAGACTTAATAATTTTCTTTGCTGAAAAAGATCTTTCAGTTGTAGCAGTAAAAAATGGAAGAGTCATGATAAGACGGAGTACTCTATCAATCAAGTAGAAATTTTGCGATTTTTCAATTGCAACCAAACATGAGCACAATTCTTGGATAGTTGATAAATTCTTCAAATTTAAATCTTGACGAGCATCAACCAAGAAATTTCGGAGTTGGAATTTCAAATTAATATTCTCTTGCATATTAAAATCCATAGGATAATATTTTTCAACTAGAGTGTAAATTTTTTCAATGTTAAAAGCTTTATAATTATCCTTAGGAGTCAAAGCACAATTTTGAGTTAACAAATCCATTGCTTGATTGCTAACTCATGTTATTCAACTCTTTTAATTGTTGGTCAATGGCAATAAAATTTATATTTCAATTTTAAAATAATGCTCTATTGTAACATGACCTTGTTCAGGAGGAGAACGTTCAAATCTTGTTCTTAAATTATCATCGTCGAGATCAGGAATCTCAACATCATGTTTTTCACAAAAAGTCTTCATTTCAGTAAATAATGCATCACAACCATCTTCTCTCAAGGCTTGCATAAGAGACTTTGTTGTTCTAACCAAATACATGACATTAACTACATCATGAGAATTTTGTTGTAACACTTGACAAAGCTATCAATTATCCTCATAAATGCCTTTCATCAAATGCAAGATAAATATAAAATCAGGCGACTTCAAATAATTATAAGCACTATCAGCATCCTCTCGTGTAGAATAACTTGATCTTTCATTTGTAATTATATTTTTTAAAACAGTACAAGTTGCCTTATACATATTTATCATGCTACAAATAGAAGAGAAATGTGATCCACAATGAGTATCCTCAACTTGTTTCAAAGTACCAATTTGATTTGCATCTTTACCTGTTACAATTTCATTAATTGCTGACAAATGTGCAATTTTCTCTAATTGAGAAGCTTGTAACTCATCATGACACTTAGTAGAAGAAAAAACAACATTGACAACAAAAGTCAATTTCTCAAAGAATCTATGAATTGGAACAACTTCTCTTGATGCATTAACTAAGGCTAGTTGCAATCGATGAGCAAAAGAATGGACATAGTATGCATAAGGACAATCCTTCATAAATAGTGCTTGTAAACCGTTCCATTCTCCTATCATATTAGTAGCATCATTATTGAAGGTGAAAACACGAGAAGGGGGGGCTGAATTGTGTTTGTCAAAGTTGAAAACTTTTTGCTGATTTGATAAACATTGATATAAATTACTTGGAGACAATGCAATCAGATTTGGCAGCAGCGGATAATAAAAGCATAAGTATTTGGACATATAGATTTATCCTAGTTCACCATTAACTTGGCTATATCCAGTCCCTTCCTTCAGAAGGCTTTAATCCACTAATTCAAACACTTTGAATTACAAAGCACTTGACCCTTCAAGCCAGTCTTCCCAAACAGCCTGACACCCCAGACTTTTGAGGAACAACAACACCTTGATCCTACAACCCAAGTCTTGTCCTACCAATCTGACAACCCCAGATTGAATAAGGAACTTACACCACCTTGACTCACAAGCCAAGTCTTCTCATACCAATCTGACAATCCCTGATTGAAGAAGGAACTTACACCACTATCGGGTTGAATACAAAGATTTGGAACTTGAGTAGTTGCTTTTGGAAAACTGATTATAACAATGACTCTCACACTCTAAGAAAAGAACATTTAGAAAATATTTCTCTTCTGCACAAGTGTTTCTTTCTTTGAACTCTAAGATGAATTTGGATTTTAAGCTTGAGTTCTTCTACTCTCTTCTGTTTTTCGATGATTTCTTCTTCAGCCTGAAGTCTCTATTTATTGTTGAGATTTGGGCTTTTACTTGGTCCAAGTTTAATTTCAAATTGAATTTTGCTCAGATTTCTTTTGTAAATTCTTCAACTTGATTATGTTCCTTTTTAAATTTTAACCAAATCTTCTTCTGATTTAAATCGAATCTCCCTTAGACTTTGATCAGATCTTCTTCAAATTTCAATCAAGTCTTCTTCGAATTTGCATCAAATCTTCTACGAAGCATGACTATGTCTTCTTTCATACTCTAAAGTTTGCCTCGGATGGTATCCTATGATGATGTCCTTTGATTCCTGCCTCTGAAGATATCCTCTGATTTTTGCCTCTAATGATATCATCTGATTTTTGCCTCTGATGATATCCTCTGATTTTTGCCTCTGATGATATTCTCTGATTTTTGCCTCTGGTGATATTCAAAATAAATAAAAGAAATTTTCAAAATTAATTCAAAGGGACTGAATGTTGCCAAGTTAATTGTGAACCAGGATAAATCGCTGTGTTCTTATGTTGTTATTATCCGTTGCTAAGTCTGATTATTTATTCATCAAATAATTCCCATAAACATTCAACAAAACAGCAAAATAATTCATGTTTGACAAAGACAATTCAACCCCCTTCTCGTGTTTGCACCTTCAATTGGCATCAGAGCTCGGTATCAAGGCTGAGCACTTTATAGTGTTTGAGGAAAGATCCAAGGGTTTAACATGTATGGATTCAATGAAGAAGCTGTTGGAGGAAACATCAACATACCACCTCTGTTTGATGGGGAACGGTTTGAGTACTGGAAGGACAGGCTGAAGAGTTTCTGTATTTCACAAGATCTCGAACTTTGGGACTTAGTGGAAGATGGCTATACTGCTCTAAAGGATGCTGATGGTGTTAAAATTTCCAGAAAGGAGATGGATGCTGACCAGAAGAAGATGTACAAGATGCATCACAAATCCAGAACGTTCATGATCAATCCAATCACATTCAAAGAATTCGACAAGTGCACCAAAAAAGAGAAAGCAAAGAGCATATATGATAGTCTGACTCTGACGTATGAAGGCAACAAGAAAGTTCAAGAAGCAAAGGCCAACATTCTAGTCAAGAAGTATGAGCTGTTCAAGATGGAAGATGAGGAAGACATTGAAGCAATGTTTTCCAGATTTCAGACTCTGGTTTCGAGATTAAGAGTACTCAAGAAGAGCTATACCACTGCTGACCACATGATGAATTTTTTTAGAAGTTTGCCAACCAAGTGGAGACCAAATGTCACTGCCATTCAGAAAGCAAAGGACTTGAACACACTGAAGCTGGAAGAATTAATCAGCTCCCTCAAGTCACATGAAATAGAGCTAGAAGAAGATGAGCCCAAGAAGAAGAACAAAACCCTAGCCTTAAAATCCAAACAGAAGAAAGTTCTAAAACCAGAAGTAGAAGCAGAATCAGTAGATAGTGATTCTGAGGACCAAAATCAGAAACTAGAAGAAGACATTGCCTTCATAACCAAAAAGGTTATGAAGATATGGCAAAACAGAAGGAAGAAGTTTCCTAGAGGTATTCCAACCATTCCAACAGAGGAAAGGATGAACAAGACAAGAAGAGTATCATCTGCTATGGATGCCATGAACCTGGGCACATCAAGTCAGAATGTAAAAATTTGGAGAAAGGGAAAAATCAGAAGAAAGACTCCAAACCCAAGAAGAAGAATCTGATGGCAACATGGGATGATTCTGATGAATCTTCTGAAGATAAAGATGCAGAATTAGCCATGATGGCCCACATCGATTCTACCTCTGGATCCAACATAAAATCTGACTCTTGAAGTGAATAAGAAGAAGCAGAATTGGCTCAGACAGTTCGCACTCATTCTGCCTCTAGATCCAACTCTAGAAGAAAATAAGAAGAAACAAAATTGGCTCAGACAGTTCGCACTCATTCTGCCTCTTGATCCAACTCTGGAAGTGAATAAGAAGAAGCAAAATTGGCTTAGACAGTTCGCACTCATTCTGCCTCTGGATCCAACTTTGTTAGTGAAATAGAAATAGAAATAGAACGGGCTCTGATGGCTCACACAAGCTCTGCCTCTGGATCTGATACATAATCAGATTCTGGAAGCGAATCATCAGAAGATGAAAAAGATATTTCTTCAGCAATCAAGTTGCAACACCAGTCATGGTACCTGGACAGTGGATGCTCGTGACATATGATAGGAGAAAAGTTTATGTTCCAAGAACTAACTTTGAGCAAAGAAGGGACAATGGCTTTTGGAGGAAAGAAAAAAGGCCAAATCATTGGTCGATGCACGGTTGGTAATGGTACTTCTTCCTCTATTAAAGATGTACTACTAGTTAAAGGTCTTAGGCATAATTTATTAAGTATTAGTCAATTAAGTGATAATAATTATGATATTATATTTAACCAAAAAACATGCAAAGCTATTAGTCAGAAGGATGGATCAATACTCTTCACAGGTCATAGGCAAAACAATATTTACAAGATAAATCTGTTTAGTCTAGAGAAACAAAAAGTTAAATGTCTAGTGTTAGTAAATGAAGAGAAACTAATTTGACATAAAAGATTACGTCATGCTAACCTTAGATTAGTTTCAAAACTGAATAAACTTCAACTGGTGAGAGGTCTACCTAAGCTCAGCTACAAAACTGAAATTCTATGTGAAGCTTGTCAAAAGGGAAAAAAAAAATTCTTTTAACCCTAGAAACTCAATCTCTACCTCAAAGCCCCTTAAGCTATTACACATAGATCTATTTGGGCCAGTAAAAACAACATCTCTAAGTGGAATGAAATATGGGTTTGTTATTTTAGACGATTACACTAGGTGGACATGGGTAAAAATTTTAAGAAGTATGGATGAATCCCACAAAGTGTTTATCACATTTTGCAAACAAATAATGAATGAAAAAGGTCTTAAAATTATAACAATTAGAAGTGATCATGGAGGAGAATTTGAGAACAAATTCTTTGAAAGTTTTTGTGATGAGAATGGAATCTCTCACAACTTTTCTTCTTCTAGAACACCCCAACAAAATGGAGTTGTAGAAAGAAAAAATAGAACACTCCAAGAAATGGCCAAAACAATGCTAAATGATATGAATGTTGCAAAACACTTTTAGGTAGAGGCAATTAATACCGCATGTTATATTCAAAATAGAGTCTATATTAGAACCATATTAAATAAAACACCATATGAACTGTGGAAAGGTAAAAAGCCTAACATCTCTTATTTTAAACAATTTGGCTGCACTTGTTATATGTTGAACACTAAAGACAATCTTGGAAAATTTGATTCTCGATCTCAAAAGTGTACCTTCATTGGTTACTCTAAAAGATCCAAGGCCTATAGAGTGTTTAACAGGGAAACTCATATTGTGGAGGAATCCATACATGTTAAATTTGACGACAAACAGCTTGACCTTGAAATGTCAAAGCAAGATGATGATAGTGCAGGTTTACCAGAACCAAAGGAAGCTCATGCAGACAAACCAAGAGACCTTGAAAAGGTAGAGGATGAAAGCAAAACAAAAGAACTCGACAAATCTTCAAAGGATGAATCTGAAGATAAGTCAAAGGGAAGAAGTGGATGAAAGTACAAGTCATCACATCCCAAAACTCTAATCATTGGTAGTGCAAGTGATCCCTTAAGGACCAGATCATCACTTAAAGAAACCGGTTTGTTTGACTTACTCTCATCTATTGAGCCTACTTCTACTGATAAAGCACTGAGAGAAGATGGGTGGATTCTTGCCATGCAAGAGAAGTTAAATGAATTTGAAAGGAATGATGTTTGGGATCTAGTTCCAAGACTAGAAAAGAACATTATTGGAACCAGGTGGGTTTTCAGAAACAAGCTGAATGAAAAAGGAGAAGTTGTTAGAAACAAGGCACGGCTTGTTGCACAAGGCTACAGTCAGCAAGAAGGTATTGACTACACTAAGACTTTTGCTCCAATGGCCAGGTTAGAAGTGAAGGTGCAAACACGAGAACGGGGGGTTGAATTGTGTTTGTCAAACTTAATTACTTTTGCTGTTTTGTTAAATATTGATTTGAATTATTCGATAAATAACTAATCAGATTCAGCAACAGATAATAATAGCATAATAACACAGCAATTTATACTGGTTCAATGTTAACTAGGCTACGTCCAGTCCCTTCCTCCAGAAGGCCTTTTTACTAATTCAAACTCCTTTGAATTACAACACCACTGACCCTTCAAGTCAGTCTTCCCAAACAGCCTGACAATCCCAGACTTTTGAGGAACAACAACACCTTAACTAAACCATCTATGTCTTCTCAATCAACCTGACAACCCCAAACTTTTGAGGAATAACAACACCTTGACTAAACCAGCCAAGTCTTCTCCTACCAATCTGACAACCCCAGATTGAAGAAGGAATCTTCACCAATATAATAAAGGTTTGGAAGTTTGCAACGTTGCTTTTGGAAAGCTGTTTGCTGCACTTATTCTTGCACTCTTTTATTGCTTTTGGAAAGCTGATTGTTGCACTGTATTTCACTCTAAAAAACACTTAGAAAATATTGCTCTTGCTCATTTGTGTTTCTCTCTTTTCAACTCTCAGATAACTTTGAATTGAAGTTTGAGTTCTTGTGTTTTTCGATACTTTATTCTTCAGTATTAAGCCTCTATTTATAGTTGAATTTTAGGGCTTCACTGATGCTTTACTTCAGGAGTGTATTTCGATTAATCTGTTTTGAGAATATTCTGGAGTAGTTTGCTCAGATTCTATTTTGAGCCTTTTGCTCACTGATCTGTTTTGAACATTTTGCTCCGCTTCTGTTTTGAGCATTTTTCTCAGATTCTGTTTTGAGCCTTTTTCTCCAATTCTGTTTTGAGCATTTTTCTCAGATTCTTTGTTGAGCATTTTTCTCAGATTTTGTTTTAAGCATTTTTCTCCGATTCTGTTTTGAACATTTTTCTCTCACAGATTCATCTGACAATATCCTCTGGTGACGTCATCCTCTGATTTATGCTTCTGGTGACGTCATCTTCTGATGACATCATCTGGTGACGTCATCATCTGATTTCTGCTTCTGGTGACGTCATCTTCTGATATATTCTTCTGATGACATTTTTTATTCTTCTTCTAAGTCAAATATGTTATTTTCATAAAATACATTTGTTTACATCAAAACTTTAATTGCAAGAACCAACTTGGTTCCAACAAGAAGCTATTCGTATCCTACTTTTCTTTGCTGCTAATAATAACATGGCCTTATTTCAAATGGATGTTAAAAGCGCATTTTTAAGTGGTTATATAAGTGAAGAAGTCTATGTTAAACAACCCCCAGGTTTTGAAAGTTCTGAATTTCCAAACTGTTTTTTTAAACTTAAAAAATCTTTGTATGGTTTAAGACAAGCACCTAAAGCATGGTATGATAGACTTAGTAACTTCTTACTTAAAAATGACTTTGAAAGAGGACAAGTAGACAATACGCTTTTTAGAAAATCAATAAAAGATGATATTATCATTATTCAAGTTTATGTTGATGATATTATCTTTGGATCTACTAATAGCACTCTCTGCCAAGAATTTTATAAATTGATGCAACAGGAATTTCAAATGCACATGATGGGGGAACTTAAGTTCTTCCTAGGGATACAAATTCAGCAAAGTCAAAAAGGTATATACATTCATCAAACAAAATATACAAAAGAGCATCTCAAGAAGTTTAAGATGAGTGATTGCAAACCTATGGCTACCCCAATGCACCGTACCTGCTCACTTGAAAAGGATAACTCGGGCAAAAAGGTTGATCAAAAATCCTACAGAGGTATGATAGGATCTCTACTCTATCTCACTGCTTCTAGACCTGACATTACGTTTAGTGTACGCGTATGTGCTAGATTTCAGTCTGACCCTAGGGAATCCCATTTAACCACTGTTAAGAGAATAATTAGAAACCTAAAAGGCACTACCAACCTCACCTTGTTCTATAAGAAAACTCCTACATACCATCTTAGTGGATAGTGTGACTTTAATTATGTCAGAGATAAACTCGAAAGAAAGAGTACAAGTGGAAACAATCTGATATCGTGGTCAAGCAAGAGACAAAGCACCATTGCCATGTCAACAGCAGAAGCTGAATACTTTACTACAACGAGATGCAGCTCTCAACTCATTTGGATGAAACACCAGCTGGAAGACTACAAAATCATGGAGACCAACATCCTTTTATACTGTCGCAACACTTCAACCATCAACCTAACCAAAAACCCTATCCTACATTCTAGAGCCAAACACATAGAGATCAAACACCACTTCATAAGAGATTATGTTCAAAAAGGGACACTCAACATCCAATTTGTAGACACTGACCATCAATGGGCTGACATATTCACTAAACCACTACCTGAAGATAGGTTTGACTTCATCAAGAAAAACCTAAACCTTATCCTCATCCCTAACCAATAGCCTAGTTATGTTTTTACTGTAATTTTATTATTATTATTATTATTTTCGTGTATTGTTTTTCAAAATAAAAAAAAAAGAGCAGAAGATGAATAAAAAAAAAGTAGACGATGAAAAAAAAAATTCAGAAGATCTCCTTTAATCCTTCAATCCTTTTTGTCTGATGACAAAAGGGTGAGAAATATATTTAATAAAAGAGAAGAAAATCAGGGGCATTAAAAGAGAAGAAAATATGGGCCATTAGACTTAGGGGAAGAAAAATAATTGGAGATTAATCTTAGGGGGAGTCAAAGTCAAAAGAAAGAAAAACAGTTATAAAAAATACAAAGTTTTTTTTATCATCAGAAAGGGGAGATTGTTGGAACCAAGTTGGTTCTTCCAATTAAAGTTTTGATGTTAACAAAAGTATTTTATGAAAATAACATATTTTACTTCGAAGAAGAATGCAGGAAATCAGAGGATGACATCATCAGAAGTAGAAATTTGAGGATGACATCACCAGAAGCAAAAATTAGAGGATGACGTCACCAAAAAGCATAAATCAGAGGATGACATCACCAGAGGATGTCATCAGAGGATGACGTTACCAAAAGATACCTCCAGAAGATACAAATCAAAAGCAGAAGATGTCATCAGAGGATGACGTCACCAGAAAATAAAAATGCCACTAGAAGATACGGCCAGAGGATGTCATCAGAGGATGTCTCTAGAGGATACCAGAAGATATCTCCAGAGGATCCCATCAAAAGCAAGAATCAGAGGATGTCATCAAAGGCAAACATCAGAGGATATCATCAATTAGAGGATATCTTCAGAGGGAAGAAACAATGACATCATTAGAGGATATTATTCTTGGCCAAGATCAGAAAGAAGCACACTCCAGATCATGAGACAGAATGGTCCAGATCAGAAGATCACACAGTCCAGATCATGAGACAGAATGATACACATCAGATCACATGGTCCAGACTTGGTCCAGATCAACATATCATATGGTCTTGATTTAAATCATGATGCAGATCAGTGAAGACTTAATTAAAATTCGAAGAAGACTTGATTGATTTTTTATGGAAATTTGATCAAAGTATTAAGGATATTTGATTTAAAAATCACTGAAGACTTGAAGGAGATTCGAATGAAATTTGAAGCAAGAAGATATGATTCAAAATTAAAGTAAAAGAGGATTGACCAATATAATTTTTAAAGGAAATCTAAGCAAGATTTTTCTCGAAACTAAGCTTGGACAACATTAGGAACTGAAAAACACAAGAACTCAAGCTTCATATTCAACATAATCCACGAGTTCAAAAGAGAGAATCACTAGAGTGCAAAAGCAATATTTTCTAAGTGTTTTCGAGAGAGAAAAAGAGTGCAGAAATCAGCTTTCCAGAAGCAACTTTACAGAGTTCCAAACCTTTGTAATCAAACCCGTTAGAGGTGCAGATTCCTTCTTCAATCTGGAGTTGTCAGATTCTTAGGAGTAGACTTGACTTGTAGAGTCAAGGTGTTGTTATCGTTCCTCAAAAGTCTGGGGTTGTCAGACTATTTGGGAAGAATGACTTGGAGGTTCAGGTGTTGTAATTCAAAGTGTTTTGAATTAGTTGATTAAAGTCTTCAGAGTGAAGGGACTGGATGTAGCCAAGTTAATGGTGAACCAAGATAAATCGATGTGTTCTTATGTTGTTATTATCCGCTGCTAAATGTGATTATTTATTCATCAAATAATTTCCATCAACATTCCTCAAAACAACAAAATAATTCAAGTTTGACAAACACAATTCAACCCCCCTTCCTCTGATGATGTCCTCGGATTCCTACGTCTGAAGGTATCCTCTTATTTTTGCCTCGAATGATATCCTTTGATTTTTGCCTCTGATGATATTCTCTGATTTTTGCCTCTGATGATACCCTTTGGTGGGATCCTCTTGTGGCATCCTCTGGTGGCATCCTCTGGTGGCATCCTCGGGTGACATCCTCTGGTCGCATCTTCTGGTGACATCCTCTGGTGGCATCTTCGGGTGACATCCTCTAGTGGTATACTTCTTCGAATCCTCTAGTGGCATCTTTGGGTGACATCCTCTGGTGGTATACTTCTTCGAATCCTCTAGTGGCATCTTCGGGTGACATCCTTCTTCGAAGTTAAATATCTCAATAAATACGTTTGTTAACATCAAAACTTTAAGTGTAGAACCAACTTGGTTTTGAAGGTGCAAACACGAGAAGGGGGTTGAATTGTGTTTGCCAAACTTGAATTCTTTTGCTGTTTTGTTGAATGTTGACATGAATTATTTGATCAATAATTAATTAGACTCAGCAGCAGATAACAACAACATAAGAACACAATGATTTATCCTAGTTCACCATTAACTTGGCTACATCCAGTCCCTTCACTCTGAAGGCTTTAATCCACTAATTCAAAACCTTTGAATTACAACACCTGACCCTCCAAGTCAGTCTTCCCAAACAGTCTGACAACCCTAGACTTTTGAGGAACGATAACAGCACCTTGACACTACAAGTCAAGTCTTCTCCTACCAATATGACAACCCCAGATTGTAGAAGGAATCTACACCTCTAATGGGTTTGATTACAAGGGTTTGGAACTCTGCAAAGTTACTTCTAGAAAGCTGATTGCTGCACTGATTCTTGCACTCTTTTGTTGCTTCTGGAAAGCTGATTGTTGCATTGTATTTCTCTCTCGAAAACACTTAGAAAACATTGCTTTTGCACTGAAGTATTTCTCTCTATTGAACTCTTGGATAACTTTGAATTTGAAGCTTGAGTTCTGTGTTCTTCGATGCTTGATGCTGCTGTCTGAAGCCTCTTTTTATACCTTCAAATAGGGCTTTGTCCAAGCTTAAATTCGAGATAAATCTTGCTTAGATTTCCTTTGAAAATTCTTTTGACCAACCCTGTTTCACTTAATTTAAATTCGTATCTTTTTAACGTCAGATTGCACTTGAAAATTTTGTTGACCAATCTTGTTTCTCTTAATTTCAAACCATATATTTTTAGACTTCAGATTGCATTCGAATTTCCTTGAAGTCTTCAGTAATTTTTTAAATCAAATCCCCTTAATACTTTGATCAAATTTCTATCAAAATTCAATCAAGTCTTCTTTGAATTTCAATCAAGTCTTAACTGATCTCCATCATGATTTAAATTCTGGACCGTATGATCTTTTGATCTCGACCAACTCTGGACCATGTGATCTGATCTATACCATTCTGGGATCTTCTAATTTTGACCAATTCTGGACCATGTGATTTGATCTGTACCATTCGGTGATCTTATGATTTCGACCAATTCTAGACCATGTGATCTGATCTGTACCATTCTGTGATCTTCTAATTTCGACCAATTCTGGATCATGTGATCTGATCTGTACCATTCGGTGATCTTCTCATTTCGACCAATTTTGGACCGTGTGATCTGATATGTACCATTATGTGATCTTCTGATATGGACCATTGATATTCTGATCTGGACCATTTATCTTCTGATCTGCACCATTGATCTTATGATTTGGACCATTGATCTTCTGATTTGGACCATTTATCTTCTGATCTGGACCATTGATCTTATGATTTGGACAAAGTCTGGACCAAATCTGGACTAAGTCTTATGTTCTGGACCATTCTATCTTCTGTTCTGGACCAAGTCTTATGTTCTGGATCTTGATATTTTCTGGTCTGCACCAAGTCTGACTTATGTTTCCTTCTGGTCTGGACCAATTCTCCCTCTGACAAGCTTCATTCTGGTCTGGACCAAGTCTCCTTCTGGACTCTGCTTCCTTCTGATCTGGGCCAAGAAAAGTATCCTCTAATGATGTTATTTTTTCTTCCATTTGATGATATCCTCTGATGTTTCCCTTTGATTACATCCTCTCGTATTCTCTAGAGGTATCTTCTGGTACCTTCTGGTGACATCCTCTAGTATCCTCTAGATGTTTCCTATGGTATCCTCTGGCTGAAACTTCTGGTGGCATTTTTATCTTCTGATGACGTCATCTTTTGGTGATATGCTCTGGTGGTGTCATCCTCTGATTATGCACAACCTCTAATTTTTTCTTCTAAGTCAAAATACGATTTACATAAAATACTTTTGTTAACATCAAAACTTTAATTGAAAGAAATAACTTGGTTCTAACAGGTTCCAACAATAAGAACCCTAACATCTATTTTTTGAAACAATTTGGTTGTACTTGTTATATGTTGAACGCTAAAGATAACCTTGGCAAAGATGATTCTAGATCTCAAAAGTTTGCCTTTATTGGATACTCTAAAAGTTATAAGGCTTATAAAGTGTTTAATAGGGAAACTCATATTGTGGAAGAATCTATACATGTTAAATTTGATGAAAAATAGCTTGACATTAAAAAGTCAATGCAAGATGCTGATTGTGTAGGTTTACCAGGACCAGAGGAAACATTTGCAAACAAACCAGAAAAACTTGAAAAATTAGAAGATACAAGAAAATCAGAAGAAGATGACAACTCTTTAGAGGATGAATCTGATCAAGTCAGAAATAGTCAAGATAAGTCAGAAGGAAGACCTAGATGGAAGTACAAGTCATCTCATCCTGAAATTCTAATAATTGGAAGTACAAGTGATCTTTTGAGGACCAGATCATCATTAAAAGATACCACTTTGTTTGGTTTACTTTCATCAATTGAGCCTACCTCTATTGATGAAGCATTGGCAGATGATAGATGGATTCTTGCAATGCAAGAAGAGTTAAATAAATTCAAGAGGAATGATGTTTGGGATCTAGTACCTAGATGAAAGAAGAACATTATTGGAACAAATGGGTTTTCAGAAACAAGCTAAATGAAAAAGGTGAAGTGGTTAGAAACAAGGCAAGACTTGTCGCACAAGTCTACCGTCAGTATGAGGACATTGATTACACTACGACATTTGCTTTAGTTGGACTAGTTAGAAGCTATTCTTATCCTACTTTCTTTTTTCGCAAATAATAAAATTATATTATTTCAAATGGATGTTAAGAGTGCTTTTCTAAATGGTTATATAAGTGAAGAAGTCTATTTTAAAATACCCCCATGTTTTGAATGTTCTGAATTTTCAAATCATGTTTTTAAACTTAGGAAATTTTGGTATGGTCTAAAACAAGCACGTAGGGCATGGTATGATAGTCTTAGTAACTTCTTGCTTAAAAATAACTTTGAAAAAGGAGAAGTAGATAATATACTTTTAAGAAAATCAATAAGAGATGACATTCTTATTATTCAAATATATGTTGATGACATTATATCTGGATCTACTAGTGGCACATATTGCGAAGAAGTTTCTAAATTGACGCAACATGAATTTCAAATGAGTATGACGGGACAACTTAAGTTTTTCTTAAGGATACAAATTCAGAAAAGTCAAAAAGATATATATACATTCATAAAACTAAATATACAAAAGATCTTTTCAAGAAATTTAAGATGAGTGATTGCAAACCTATGGCTCCACCGATGCACCCTACTTGTTCATATGAAAAGATGAATTAGGCCAAAACGTTAACAAAAAAGGAACGATAGGATCCCTACTTTACCTTACTCCTTCCAAACCTCAAATCATGTTTAGTGTATGTGCAAGATTTCAAGTTGACCCTTGAGAATCACATTTAATTGTTATCATGAGAATCTTTAGATAACTAAAAGGCACTACCAACATTACCTTGTTCTACAAGAAATCTTCTAAGTACAAACTAAATGGATATTGTGATTTTGATTATGCTGGAGATAAACTTAAGAGAAAAAAGCACAAGTAGAAACTGCACGTTTGTAGGCGACAACTTATTCTGTTGGTCAAGTAAGAGACAAAGCACCATTATATATCAACAACATAAGTTGAGACAATTTTAGTATCTAGTTGTAGCTCTTTACAAATTTGGATGAAACATCAACTAGAAGACTACAATATCCTAGAAACCAACATTCCTATTTATTGTGACAACATTTATGCCATTTTCCAAACCAAAAACCTGATACTTCATTCCAGAGCTAAACACATAGAAATCAAATATCATTTCATTAGGGACTTTGTTCAAAAAGGTGTGCTTAATATCCAGTTTGTACACACCAAACATCAATGGGTGAACGTATTCATCAAACCACTAGATGAAGATAGGTTTGACATCATCAAGAAAAATATAAACCTTATTATTTTACCTAACTGATGTTGTCCAAACAAAAAGTAGTTTAGTTTCATACTTCAGATAAATTTTATGTTTATGTTATTTTGATTCTATTAAAAAAAAAGCCAAGTTTTACTTTCAAGTCTTTTTTCCGATGACAAAAGAGGGAGAAACATGTTTGATAATGTGGGGAGAAAAAATACTTAGACTTAGGGGGAGTCAAAGTATTTAAAAGAAAAGTTGTCATGAAAAATACAGTTTTGTCATCATAAAAAATTGGGAGATTGTTGGAACCAAGTTCGGCTTATACTTAGAGTTTTGATGTCAACAAAAGTATTTTATGAGAACAATATATTTGACTTCATAGAGTATGAAAGTAGATTCGTGTTTTTTAAGACAATATAAAAAAAAGTTGATTCATATTTATAATTGAAGGAAATCTTTGACCGAGTTTACATGAACATTTGATCAAGAATTATCTACAAGAAAATATGAGTTATTTAGAAGAAGATTTCATCAAGAGTTATCTACAAGAATATTTGAATTATTTACAAGAAGATACATTTATTATTTGCAAAGATATTCAGATTTTGACAATGGATAAAATACTTAATTGGACTTAGCCATATTTCTACTTGTGAAAGCTCAAGAAACCGATCAAACACTATGTTCCCGTCCTGATCCTAACAAAATATGAACAGTACAAATCTAAAGAATTTATAAACTCAATCTGAACAAAATATGAATTGGATCAATCTAGAAGAACTGCTCAGATTGGATTCAGAAATAAAGAATTGACTAAAGAACATATTATCAAAAAGCATCATGTTCATAATTATTTTTGAATAAGATCATTATTGACCAAGCTAGGAATGAAGATACAATTCATAACTAAACAAGGACTAAATTGAAGCCCTAATTTTATCTATAAATAGATACTCAAGGCTGAAGAAGAAGATCAACGAAAAATCATAAAAGAGTAGAAGAACTTAAGCTCAAAATTTCAAATTCATTTTAGAGTTCAAAGAGAGAAACACTTGATCGAATGAGAAATACTTTCAAAGTGTTTTTCTTAGAGTGTGACAATCATTGTTATAATCAGCTTGTTAGAAGATACTACTCAAGTTCCAAACCTTTGTATTCAAACCCGATAGTGGTGTTAGTGTGCCTTCAACAATCTGGGGTTGTTAGGATGTTTGAGAAGACTGGCTTGGAAAGTCAGGTGATTTGTAATTTAAGTTGTTGAATTAGTGGATTAAATCCTTCCGAGTGAAGGGACTGGATGTAGCCATGTTAGTAGTGAACAAGGATACATTATGTTTGTATCTTTATTCTTGCATTTCTTAGTTTTGTTATTGCTTCTACTCCAAGTAAATCATCAAGATTGAACGAGTTTAATCAAATAATGAATAAGTTATCAAATTAGTCAAACAAAATTCAACCTCCCTTTTCGTGTTTGCACCCTTCAGTATTATTTACTCCGCCTATTCATGCTTTGAGTATTCTTCTTTGGCCTTTCCAGGATGTAAAAGTATATTTACTCTGCGTCTTCATGCTTTTGAGTATTCTTTCTCTAGGCTCTTTAGGCTTTACAAGTAATATTGACTCTGCCTCTTTTGACTTTGAGTATTCTTTCTCTAGTTTATCTAGACAGTTGTCAACAGAACTATTCTTCAACATCCTAAAAAATTACCATTAAAGTTCGTGAGTGTTGTTGCTACTAATAGGCTAGATTACATCAGTTCAAGTTTGTGTCTGAATTGACACAAAGTTTGTTTCTAGGATTTTAACTCTCATTGAGAGAATGTTATGTATTCAATCATATATCTGTTCAAGTGTAGGAAAACACTTTGACAGATTTAAATTCTAATAACTCTCTATTGAGAAAATTTTTCATTCATTCTTTTCTTTTGATGTGTTCTTGGCATTTCAGGATCTTTTTTTTAACACATTGCCCTTTTCATTTTTTGTCTATCTCTTTGTATTTACTGAATGTTTTCTTCTTAAATATAAGGAGGATGTGTTCGTTGAGATATATTTTTGTTGGAGGTCTTTAGAGTATGGCATTTGTACTTTATGGTAAGGTGATAGCGTTTCAGCAAGTGTACTGAATTGTTGCAAGTTATATTTAAAAACGGTAATACCGAGTGTCGAACTCAAGGATTGCGTTTTACTATCGAATTATCTTTAATTACTGAAATTTAACAAAAAGTTTCCGAATTGATTTAGGTAATATTTAAAATAACAATAGTAATGAAATTGAACTTTTTTGATGAGAAAAATGTCAGGGATGAGTTTCACTTTGAGTCCATCCTTGGTTTCTAATTTGATCCTAGTTACTGAATTCCTTTATTGAATTATTACCGAATTCTCTTTAGTATTTTTGCCCTAATGTCTTAGTGACAGAACCTTTAATTCCAAAATAACCCCTAATTCCTTAGTGGGTTCAACATTAGGATTAAGCTTTACAGTACAAAAATTCTCTTTTTAAACTGTTGTCTCTACAACTAATTCAATTGGTTTCATGACCGACATCTATCCCTAGACTACAATCTCATGAATTTATCATCTCAAGCATTCGTAAAGTCCACTTCCATTTCAAATTACGAATCTTAGAACATTTTAAAGTTGATCAGGCAATAAAAAGCATTAAGCACAGAGATGATAAAAATAATTCAATAAATTTATTCATATAACCAGGAGTCAATTCAGACAAATAAAGCTTTCATCTTGTTCCACTCATCCCTAACAAATAGGGCTTAGTTACTCATTACAGAGATTAAAGAGATAGAGATTAAAGAAGAATTACAAGAAGGATTCATGAATGATTCTTGATAAAACTCCTTCAATGGTGTAGAATAGCCATCTCTGAGCGTCTCTGCAAGGGTACAAGTCTCTAAGCTTCTCAATTGACAAAAAGATCCCTAAAAAATCAGAAAAACTCGATTTTATGCAATCTGCAGCGCGCCACGCGCCCCAGGCGCAGCTCTTGCGCTTCGGGTGCATTTAAACAGAGTCAGCAGTAGAGAAATGCGCTTTAGGCGCATGCTTTGCGCGTCCGGCGCACAGCATCTTCTGTCTGACGTATACTGCATATGTCTACTATTTTGATTCCGAATTTGGTTCCGGTCTCTTCATAAAAGTTGTAGCTATGGATGTTAGCTTTCATTTGCACTTAGTTTGACTCCAGTTGCACATCTACAACTCCAGTTATCACTAAAATACTCCACATAGGTCATGTTGATTTCTCACCAGAATTCAGCACTGCAATAAAAACAAAGAAACGACGCAAAACTCCGAAAAATCTCTACTTAATCAACGAAATAAGAACATAAGCATTTTATTAAACCCAAGAACTAGAATCCACAAAATATATCAAATAAATCATTAAATTAACTAATGTTGTATATTAGAAATTCGTTAAGTTTAGATCAGATAACAATGTTGGAACCAAGTTGGTTCTTTCAATTAAAGTTTTAATGTTAACAAAAGAATTTTATGAAAATCCTATTTTGACTTAGAAGAAGAATGAAAAATCAGAGGATATGAAAAATCAGAGGATGTGAAAAGTCAGAGGATGACGTCACCAGAGGATGACGTCATCAAAAGATACCTCCAGAAGATACAAATTAGAAGCAGAAGATGTCATCAGAGGATGACGTCACCAGAAGATAAAAATGCCACCAGAAGATACGGCCAGAAGATATCACCAGAGGATGCATGCAGAGGATACCAGAAGATACCTCCAGAGGATACTAAAGGATATCACCAGAGGATCTAATCAGAAGCAAGAATTAGAGGATGTCATCAAAGGCAAACATTAGAGGATATCATCATAGGGAAGAAACAATCATATTATCAGAGGATATTATTCATGGCCCAGATTAGAAGGAGACCTGGTTCATACTAGAAGGAAACATGGTCCAGAAGGAGACTTGGTCCTGACCATAAGGAAGCATGTATAGAAGGAGACTTGGTCCAGACCAGAAGGAAACATTGTCTAGAAGAAGACTTGGTAACACCAGAAGGTAATGTTGTCCAGAAGGAGAATTGGTCAGACGAGAAGGAAACAGAGTTCAGAAGATAACTCAGTTCAGAACAAAAGACATGTTCCAGACTTGGTCCAGAATAGAAGACATGTTCCAGACTTGGTCTAGAACAGAAGACATGTTCCAAACTTGGTCCAGAACAGATGACTTGGTCTAGATTTGGTCCAGACCAGAAGATAACATGGTCCAGAACAGATCACATGATTCAGATCAAAAGATCACATGTCCAGATTAGAATATCACATAGTCCATATCAGAAGGTTACACTGTCTAGATCAGGAAACATAATGGTACACATCAAATCACATGGTCCAATCTTGGTTCAGATCAGCAGATCATATCGTCCAGATTTAAATCATGATGTAGATTAGTGAAGACTTAATTAAAATTCAAAGAAGACTTGATTGATTTTTGATAGAAATCTAATCATAGTATTAAGGAGATTTGATTCAAAAATCACTGAAGACTTGAAGGAGATTCGAATGAAATCTGAATCAAGAAGATACAGTTCAAAATTAAAGTAAAACAGGATTGGCCAACAAAATTTTCAAAGGAAATCTAAGTAAGATTCATCTCGAAATTAAGCTTGGACAAAGCCCATATTGCAGCTATAAAAGGAGGCTTCAGGCCGTAGCAATAGGCACTGAAAAACAAAAGAACTCAAGCTTACAATTCAAAGTTATCCGAGAGTTCAAAAGAGAGAAATATTTGTGCGAAAAATAAATATGCTCTAAGTGTTTTCAGAGAGTGAGAGTCAATGTTATAATTAGCTCTCCAAAAGCAACTACTCAAGAGAATCCGTGCAACAATCAACTTTCCAGAAGCAACTACTCAAGAGAAATAGTGCAACAATCAGCTTTCCAAAAGCAACATTGCAAAGTTCCAAACCATTGTAATCTAACCCGATAGTGGTGTAGATTCCTTCTTCAATATAGGGTTGTTAGATTGGTAGGAGAAGACTTGACTTGTAGGGTCAAGGAGTTGTTATCATTCCTCAAAAGTCTAGGGTTGTCAGGTTGTTTGAGAAGACTGGCCTAGAGGGTCAGGTGTTTTACTTCAAAGTCTTGAATTAGTGGATTAAATCCTTCTGAATGAAAGGACTGGATGTAGCCAAGTTAATGGTGAACCAGGATAAATCGTTGTGTTCTTATGCTGTTATTATCTGCTGCTAAGTCTGATTATTTATTCATCAAGTAGTTCACATCAACATTCGTCAAAATAGCCAAAAGAATTCAAGTTTGGCAAACACAATTCAACCCCCCTTCTCATGTTTTCACCTTCAAACAATCCCAAAAATCACTCCCCGTAATATGGATGAAAATCAGTGGAAGCAGAGGATACGAGTTTAGGGGATAGGATAATCAGAGGATATCTTACAGACTATCAAAGCTTGTAAATTTTGTGTTATAATTATCAGAGGATGTGCATAGATAGAGGATTGATTGCCATCAAATAATTAATTATAAAGTTAACTTGATAAAAGGCATTGACTTTGTTATAGCATTGACTTCTTCATGATTGTTGATTGAGCGTTGAGTCTTTTAGAAGCGTTGACTTTATTCATAGGTAGACAAATAAGACGCTTGATGTCGTCATCGGAGGCAGACGAAGTCAAACACTTGTTGCATTCATCAAAGGCAACAGAGTTAGACGTTTGCTTGGTTCTCTAGAGGCAACAAAAGCATAACATTATCTGCAGCATAAGAGCCGATTCTAGCAGAACATTAATTGCACAATTAGAGGCACCTTAAGCAGGACTTATCAGAAGATGCATATCACTTGACTTAGAAATGTAAAGTATAATAGTAGAGTCTTAGTTCCTTTGTATAGTTTTATCATTATAGGGTATAACATAATATCCTATACAATACATTTGGTATGCATAGTTAATTAAAACAGTTAGGGGATATTTGTTCTTTATTTGTTTGTTTTTGTTATTATCGAAACATCAATAAGAAGATTGCAGCTAAAATCACTGTTGCACTAACAATTCCCCCTTTTTGATGATGACAAACAACTATACAATTAATGAACAATTTTCTTTCACAAAATAAGGCTTTAAAATAAGGTTCCCCCTTAATGCAGTATTTAGGTATTGTTTGACTTAATGCAACAGACATATGCAATAAGCATATGTAGATGAAGTAGATCATGCATATGATGTAGACACTAACAGATGACGCATATGATACAAATGAATGTATATCGAACAAATGCTGATGATGTAGAAGAAACATAAAATTAATTGTATTACTATATCTTCTACTTTTCACCCCCTTTGTCATTATAAAAAAAGGTGAAGTTATAGAATTTACAGTAAATAATTAAAAAAAAAACATACACAAGATAATAATTTAAAACCAGTACATGCAAGACACGTGATACAATTTAAAGACTCGAGGAAAACTAAAGAACAAATGAAGAGTGTTGTTTGAGTAAAAGAGAACATAATTTTTGATAAATAAAGGAAAGAAAGATAATTTTGAAAAATAGATGATTAAAAATAAAGAAGGAAAAATAAAATTAAAAGTTAAAAACAAAAAAAAAGATGCAAAGGGAAAACGGGAGGACGAAGAGTAAATATAGGATAAACAAGAAGGAAAGAAATATAGGATAAAATAGGAAAACATTAATCAAGACAAAAACGACATAACAAAGCAAGGAATAGACTATACAAACACATATATAAGTCAAAAAAGAGAAACATAAACACCTAGAGGACTATATCATGTGAGGCATACAATTACACATAAATAATGAAATAAATGGTAGAATACCTGACTAATGATAAACACGGATGATATAGCAGATTTGTCCTTACTGTTGTCTTACCAGATTTTGTCAGACTTTTCTATCAGAGGATCTTCTAACCAGAAGTAGAGTTAGCTTGAATCTAATCTTTCTTCAAAATTAGCAAATGTAGTTATTTTTTCTAGTGCTTTGATTTCATAAATATGAATCTCAAATGAAGAATCAAGCCCATTATGAAGGTGCAAACACAAGAAGAGGGATTGAATTGTGTTTGCCAAACTTGATAACTGTTGCTAATTTGATGAAGCTTGGTTGAATTTTATGAATTGCTTAAATAATAAGCAATCGAGTGTAGAGGCAACAAAAAATGAAAGCATAAATAATTCGACACATAGATTTATCCAAGTTCACCACTAACTTGGCTACATCTAGTCCCCTCATTTAGAAGACTTTAATCCACTAATTCAAATACCTTGAATTACAAAGCACCTGACCCTCCAAGTCAGACTTCCCAAACAACCCCAGAATTTTGAGGAACTAACCACCTTGACCCTACTAGCCAAGTCTTCTCTTAACAACCCGACAACCCCAGATTGAAGAAGGAACGAGTGTTTCTCTCATTGAACTCCAAGATGAATTTGAAATTTTTAGATTATGAGTTCTTCTATTCATTTCAAATTTTCGATGCTCTTCTTTTTCAACCTTGAGTATCTACTTATAGATAATATTTGGGCTTCAATTTACTCATTGTTTAATTATGAATTGTATCTTCTTCAGATTGAGTTTTTAAATTCTTCAGATTGATTATGTTTGTATTTTCTTTAGATTGAGTTTGTAAATTCGTCAAATAGATTATGTTCATATTTTATTTAGATAAATCTTGATCAAATCTTTTTCACATCTTGATCAAATCTTGACCATTTCATCTTTTCAACTTGGTCAATGATTTTCTTCAATTATAAATTTGAATCAAATCTTCTTTTTAGATTTTCTTCAATTATAAATTTGAATCAAATCTTATTTTAGATTTTCATGAATTATAAATCTAAATCAAATCTTATTTTAGATTTTCTTCAATTATAAATCTGAGTCCGATCATATTTTAGATTTTCTTCAATTATAAATTTGAATCAAATCTTATTTTACATTTTCTTCAATTTATAAATCTGAATCAAATCTTATATTAGATTTTCTTCAAAAACAAGAATCTTCTTTCATAGTATTTGAAGTCAAATATATTCTCCCCGTTAAATATATTTTCTCCCTCTTTTGTCATCAGACAAAAAGACTTGAAAGTGAAACATGTTTTTTTTGTTATTTTTTTTCTTTCTAATAACATAAATATATTACAAGAAAATATAAATACTAATGTAAAGATAAACTACTTTGAAGTTATCACAACATCAATCAAGTGTGAAGGTAAGGTTTAGGTTTTTCTTTATGAATTCAAACCTAACGATAGGTAGTGGTTTGGTGAATATGTCAATCTATTGGTGTTTAGTGTCTACAAACTGAATGATTAGTACCCCTTTTTGATCAAAGTCCATATTGAAGTGGTGTTTGATCTCTATGTGTTTAGCTCTAGAATGTAAGATAGGGTTTTTGGTTAGACAAATGACAGAAGTGTGATCACAATAGATAAGAATGTTGGTTTCTAGGATTTTGTAGTCTTCTAATTGATGTTTCATCCAAAGTAATTGAGAACTGCAACCAGCTGCTGAAAGGTACGCAGCCTCTGATGTTAACATTGCAATGGTGTTTTGTCTCTAACTTGACCAAGATATTAAGTTATCACCTAGAAAGGTGCAGTTGCCACTAGTGCTCTTTCTCTCATGTTTATCTCTAGCATAATTAGAATCACAGTATCCACTCAGTTTGTATTTAGGAGATTTCTTATAGAATAAGGTAAGATTGGTAGTGCCTTTTAGATATTTGAGGATTCTCAACAATAGTTAAATGTGATTCCCTAGGGTCATCTTGAAATATACACATACACTAAACATGATATCAGGTCTGGAAGTGGTAAGGTAAAGTAGGTATCCTATCATTTCTCTATAGGTTTTCTGGTCAACTTTTTAGCCTGAATTGTCTTTTATAAGTGAACATATAGGTGCATTGGTGTAGCCATAGGTTTGCAATCACTCATCTTAAACTTCCTGAGAAGCTCTTTTGTATATTCAATTTGATGAATGTATATACCTTTTTGACTTTGCTAAATCTGTATATGTATCAAGAATTTATGTTCTCCAATCATACTCATTTGAAAATCACGCTGCATCAATTTAGAAAATTCTTGGCAAAGAGTGCCATTAGTAGATCCAAAAATAATGTCATCAACATAAATTTGAATAATAAGAATGTCATCTCCTATTTATTTTCTAAAAAAGTGTATTATCTATTTGTCCTTTTTCAAAGTTATTTTTAAGCAAGAAGTTACTAATTCTATCATACCATGCCCTAGGTGCTTGTTTTAGATCATACAGAGATTTCCTAAGTTTAAAAATATGATTTGGAAATTTAGAACTTTCAAAACACGGGAGTTATTTAACATAGACATCTTCACTTATATAACCAATGACCTCTTTTCTGATTTTCAATGCTCTTCTTCTTCAGCCTTAAGTATCTATTTATAGTTAAATTTTGGGCTTCAATTTAGTCCTTGTTTAGTTCTAAATTGTATCTACTTCAGATTGAGTTTGCAAATTCTTCAGATTGATTTTGTTTGTATCTACTTCAGATTGAGTTTGCAAATTCGTCAGATTGATTTTGTTTGTATTTTGTTTAGATTGAGTTTGTAAATTTTGTCAGATTGATTTTGTTCATATTTTGTTGTAGATAAATCTTAATCAAATCGCCTACAAATCTTCTTCAAATCTTGATGAAATCTTATTCAAATCCTTACCATATCTTCAAATCTTGACCATATCTTCTTTTCAACTTGGTCAAAGATTTTCTTCAATTATAAATTTGAATCAAATCTTATTTTAGATTTTCTTCAATTATAAATTTGAATAAAATCTTATTTTAGATTTTCTTCAATTATAAATCTGAGTCATATCTTATTTTAGATTTTCTTCAATTATAAATTGGAATCAAATTATATTTTAGATTTTTTTCAATTATAAATTTGAATCAAATCTTATTTTAGATTTTCTTCAATTTATAAATCTGAATCAAATCTTATTTTAGTTTTTCTTCAAAAACACAAATCTTCTTTCATACTCTTTAAAATCAAATATATTGTTTTGATAAAATACTTTTATTATCATCAAAACTCTAAGTATAAAACAACCTTGGTTCCAACACATTATGGGCTATGCACCAGAGGCAAGTATGTTCTTCTTGAGTAGTCAGAGGAATGACTCCAAACCTTGTAGCTAGATGATTGCCAAAATGGTTCTTTTTTAGGTTTTGATATGCTCATGAGTTTGACCGGATGGTGAGTTATTAAACTCTTTCATAATACATAGTTCTCTTATATGGAGAGATCAGAAGATGATCTTCCATAAGAGTAATGGTCGTGTTGCATATCAAGCTTCCTAGAGGATAGTCTTGTTTCAACCATTATACTTGTGCTTGCTTCTTTTTCTTATATTATGGTTATCTGATGATTGATTATGTTTGATCTATCCATTTTAAACATTCTTGGTTTAAGCAATGATGCTTGAGTGTATCCTCCAACCTTTGTTCTGATAATTGTCTTCTTCTTATTGCCATTCAACTTTTTGAATCTATGCTGTTGGGAAAGAGGTTTCACTACTGACCATTTTTTCTATAGGGTTACCTGCACATTTGAACATACATCAAAGATCATTGAAGTTTTTGGAAAACATCTCCCTAATCAGTTAGTTTCATTGTTGAAATGCATTATATTACTTTGCACTAACAATTCAGTTGCATCAACTAATACTTCTCTCTATCAGAGGATATGTTTCAATATCAAGATTTTGACTATTCTCACTGATTAACTCATTATGCCTTATAGAAGCTTAAGAGTTTTATCAAGTTTGTCATTGAAGAGTTTCATGAGTCACAATCAGACATAGTAAAAACTAACAGAATTTTTAGAGCATATAAAATATTTACAATTCAAATTAGAGTAAAATATGACAGAATTTCCAACGTAAAAACAAATCTTTGACTGTTCACTTATCTCAACACATAAATTTTGTTTTACTACTCAAAATGTTTTTGAAAAATATTTATTAAGAACAACTTTAACACGATGCTCTTTCCTTTAATGAGATAAAATACCCTTTTAAAAAAACTTTGGAAAAGAGACCAAATTGAAATTGAAAAAAAAAAGTTTTACTAAAGTGTTTTATTTGTTATTCAGATAACACTTACAGTCCTTATGTAACAGCTTTTGACAATCAAAGTTTTGAAAGAGAATTTAAAATTAAAGAAATTTATAAAAAAATAGAAAATCCAAATTGAATCAAAAGTCATACACTAATTCAAACCATTTCACTTAGTATATCCAGCTATAAAAAGTCTTTACTCTTACACAGTAAAGTGCTTAATCAAGAGAGCAGGCTCTAATACCAATTGAAGGTGCTCGAAAACACAAGAAAAGGAAGTTTGAATTGTGTTAAATTTAATCGAATATAATCAAATGATTGAAATATATAATTCAATTTAGATTGATATTTTCAATTATAATTATAAAGAACTAAAACAATTCAATGAAGATAATTCGATCATAATTTCACTTAGGATATTCAATTATAATTTGATTATATTTAATTAAATTTTGATCTATATTTTCAATTATAATTCGATTTCTTTGCACCAATACTTTCGTTATCAAAACATTCTACTTACTCTTATAAATCATGTTTAGTGAAAATAAAGTTGAATCATAAATAACTAAGATAAGGGAAAGAAAGAAAGAGGAAGAAAAAATATTTTTATACTAGTTCACAACACAACAGTTGCTACATCTAGTCCTCCCCTTATAGAGATATTTTGCCTGAGTACCGTCGAGGACTTAATCCACTATTTTAACAATATCATACAACTATTATTGACTCTGCCTCTTCAGGCTTTGACTATTCTTTCTCCAGCCTCTCTAGACTGTTGTTGTCAAAACCATTCTTCAACATTCTGGAAAACTCTTGTTGAGGTTCATCAGTGTTATTGCCACAAACGGGTTGATTTACATAAGTTCAAGTTTGTGTCTGAATTGACACAAAATTTATTTCTAGAGTTTTAACTCTCATTGAGAGGATGTCACATATTCAATCATATATCAGTTCAAATGTATGAAAATACTTTGACTGATTTACATCGATTCTAATAACTCTCTATTGAGATAATTTTTCATTCATACTTTTCTTTTGATGTGTTCTTGGCATTTACATAACTTTTTTTAACACATTTTCCTTTTAATTTTTTACCCCTCTCTCTCTGTATTTATTGGATTTTTTCTTCTTAAATACACTGAGGATGTTTTCGTCGAGATATATTTCCATTTAAAGTCTTTAGAGTATGGCCTTTGTACTTTAGGGTAAAGCTTGTATCTTTTGTTGCAGATACACGACCTGTATCTCAAAAATCCGTTGAGCTTAGATTAGATCAGAATCCCAAAATTCACTCCTCGTAACTTGAATGAAAATCAGAGGAAACAGAGGATACATGTAAGAAGGAAGGATAATCAGAGGATGTCTTGCAGACCATAAGAGCATGCAGATTATGGGTGATAACCAGAGGATGTCTTACAGACCATTAGAGCTTGCATATTTTGGGTGATAATTATCAGAGGATGCGCACAGATAGAGGATTGATTGCCATTAGATCATTAACTCTCATCAGAACGTTGACTTATTCATAGATATTGACTTTGTCACAACATTGTCTTTATTAGAGGCATTGACTTTGTCAGAGCATTGACTTTCTCCAGAGGTAGACAAATTAGACACTTGATGTAGTCATTAGAGGTAAGTCATACACTTGTTGCATTCATCAAAGGCAACAGAGTCATGCGCTCGCTTGCTTCTCTAGAGGCAACAGAAGCAAAAAATTATCTTGCACCATAAGAGCAACCATTGTAGAACATTATTTGCACCATTAGAGGTAGAGGCATGTTAAGCAGCAGAGGATGCGTATCACCAGAGATAGAAATGTAGAGCATAGTAGTAGAGTCTAGGAGTTCATTTGTATAGTCTAATCATTAGAGGATATAGCATAATATCTTACACTATACACTTGATATGCACATTTTATTAAAAAAGTTAGGGGATAATTGTTCTTTATTTGTTTGTTTTTGTTATCATCAAAATATCAATTGGAAGATTGCAGCTAAAACCACTTTTGCACTAACAATTCAAAATTCATATTTACTAGTTTGGCAAATAACTTCTTATCCCTTAAGATTGTCCACACGATATTAAGGTGCTCTGCAGATTCTGCTGGAAACTTTGAGTAAATTAGGATATCATCACTGAAAACTACAATTAATTTATCTATTTGAAGATCCTGTTAATATAGTCAATGAACACAGTTGGAACATTTGTTATGTTGAACGACATAACTCAAAACACGTGATGTCCATACTGAGTTCGAAAAGCAATTTTTGGTATTTCTGTTGACTTTATCCAAAGTTGATGGTATCCAGATCAAAGATCTATTTTTGAAAATATCGTGGCTCCTCCTAGTTGGTTCAAGAGGTCATTTGTCCTTGGTAATGGTTACTAGTTCTTAATGGTTATTTTGTTCAACTGTTAGTAGTCTATGCAAAGCCTCATCCCACAATATTTGTGTCTTACTTAAAGTACAATATTTTGTTTGCTTATATATGAGGTCCTATAAATGGTCATTAAGCACACTCAACTCCAAAGGTGACATTCTACAAGGTGCAATGGATATAGATCATAAACTATGAATTAAATGGAAAAGTTGTGTCTCTTTGGAGGTATGGGCGTTATGTCCTCAGGAAAAACATCCTTAAATTCATTTACCACCAAAATATTTGAAATATCCGTTTCTGACTCTGAAATTAAAGAAAGTAACAATAAGATTCCCTTACCCACGTAGGCTAAACATTGGTAGAATCGAGAATCGTTATATTTGTAACACCAAATTTCTTGTTAATATATATACTATATATACATTAATAATATTGTGATTAATTTTGTTTATATATGTGTTTAATACAGTGTAACAATTGGATACATATTGGATTTGATTTAGTAGGTAATATAAATTAATAATATTACATTTAATTGTTTTTTAAAAATCATATGTGTTTTAAAAATAAAAAAGGGTTTTGGGCTTGTTTACTTATGCTGCACACCCAATTTACTAACTCCACCCCCTCTACACAAGTAAACATCATCTCCTTTATGTGACGTATGCAGCTGAAAAAGCAGGGATTGATCGCCGATGCATGAGGTATGTACAATGACCGACTCTTGGGATGCTTCAAGGAAAATGGGCACATGAATAAATCAAACCACTTCAGAATAAGAGAGATCCTAAGGTCATGTGGGTATGTGACTATACAGTTGAAGAAGGAATTATAAAGATTGATATGTACTACCTATGCCAACATGATTCATCTTCTTTTTGAGAGTCAACAACATAAGAACTCCACATTTAAGCGTGTTTGGAGAACTCTCTAGATGGGTGACCTCTTGAGAATTTTACCAAGATGGATGCGAATGACGATAAAGCATGCTGAAAAGACTTGTGTTGATTTGTGGGGAAATCCTTAAAGCAGTTTGGGGTGTTACTGAAGAAGACGATGACCTTCATTATCCATAATCCAATAAATTCATCCAAGATAAAAAGACACCCATAAATGTATTAGTTATGATTATTTCATAGACTTTCATTCATTGACACTTCATGAAAATAAAAAAGAAAATCACCTTGAGTGATATCATTAGTGAAGGTGCAAACACAAGAAAGGGGAGTTGAATTGTGTTTGCCAAACTTTGAATCTTTTTTTTGTTTTGTTTAGTGTTGATGTGATTTACTTGATGAATAACTAATCACACTTAGCAGCAGAAAATAACAGCATAAGAACACAACAATTTATCCGTTCACCATTAACTTGGCTACATCAAGTCCCTTCATCATGAAGGCTTTAATCCACTAATTCAAATCTTTGAATTACAGCACCTGACCCTCCAAGGTAGTCTTCTCAAATAGCCTGACAACCCCAGACTTTTGAGGAACGAAAACAACACATTGACTCTACAAGTCAAGTCTTCTCCTACCAATCTGACAACCCCAGATTGAAGAAGGAATCTACACCACTATCGGGTTTGATTACAATGGTCTGGAACTCTGCAATGTTGCTTCTGGAAAGCTGATTGCTGCACTGAATTTCTCTCTCGAAAACACTTAGAAAAATTTGCTTTTGCACTCAAGTGATTCTCACTTTTGAACTCTCGGATTGTGTTGAATATGAAGCTTGAGTTCTTGTGTTTTTCGATGCATGATGCTGCTGCCTGAAGCCTCATTTTAAAGCTGTAGATAGGGTTTTGTCCAAGCTTAAATTCGAATTAAATCTTGCTCAAATTTCCTTTAAAAATTCTGTTGGCCAATCCTGTTTCACTTAAATTAAAATCGTATCTTTATAGCTTAAGATTGCACTTGAAAATTCTGTTGACTAATTTTGTTTCTTTTAATTTCAAACCATATCTTTTTAAGCTTCAGATTGCATGCGAATTTCTTCAAGTCTTTAGTGATTCTTTGAATCAAATCTCCTTAATACTTTGATCAAATTTCTATCAAAATTTAATCAAGTCTTCTTCGAATTTAAATAAGTCTGCACTAATTTGCATCATGATTTAAATTTTGGACCAAATGATCTTCTAATCTCAACCAACTCTGGACCATGTGATCTGATCTGCACCATTTTATGATCTTCTGATTTCGACCAATTCTAGACCATGTGATCTGATCTAAACCATTCTGTGATCTCTGATCTCGACCAACTCTGGACCATGTGATCTGATCTGTACCATTATGTGATCCTCTAATCTGGATCGTTGATCTTCTAATCTGGACTATTAATCTTTTGTTCTGAACATTTATCTTCTTATCTGGACCATTGATCTTTTGTTCTGAACATTTATCTTCTTATCTAGACCATTTATCCTCTTATCTGGACCATTGATCTTTTGTTCTGAACATTTATCTTCTTATCTAGACCATTTGTCTTTTGCTCTAGACATTTATCCTCTTATCTGGACCATTGATCTTTTGTTCTGGACATTTATCTTTTGATCTGGACCATTTATCTTTTGCTCTGGACATTTATTCTCTGATCTGGACCAAGTTTTTTGTTCTCGACCAAGTCTAGACAGAGTCTTATGTTCACGACCATGCTATATTCTAGTCAAGACTAAGTCTGGACCAAGTCTGACTTATGTTTCCTTCTGGTCTTGAACAAGTTTCCCTCTTACAAGCTTCCTTCTAGTCTGGACCAAGTCTCCTTCTGGACTCTGCTTTCTTCTGATCTGTACCAAGAAAGATATCCTCTGATGATGTTATTTTACCTTCCCTTTGATGATATCCTCTTATTGATGTTTGCCTTTGATGACATCCTCTAGTATCCTCTTGTGACATTCTCTGGTGATATCCTCTAGTATCCTGTAGTTATATCCTCTGGATGCATCCTTTGAATATATCCTCTGGATGTATCCTTTGGATGTTTCCTCTAGTGACATTTTTATCTTTTGGTGGTGTCATCCTCTGATTTTGCACAGCCTCTGATTTTTCCTTCTAAGTCAAAATACGATTTTCATAAAATACATTTGGTAACATCAAAACTTTAATTGCAAGAACAAACTTTTTTCCAACAATCTCTCCCTTTTTGATGATGGCAAAACTTTATATTTTTTATAACTAGTTTTCTTTCTTTTGACTTTGACTCCCCCTAAGACTTAGGTTTACTTTGAAGTTTGCTCCCCCTAAGTCTAATGCCCCAAATTCTTTATCAAATACATTTTCTCCCCCTTTGTCATCAGACAAAAAGGTTTGAAGGAAGAAAGGAGATCCTCTGGTTTTTTTAAAGTACACGAAAATAATACATATAGCAATAAATTATACTAAGATAAAAACTTACTAAGCTACTAGTCAGGGATGAAGGTAAGGTTGAGGTTTTTCTGGATGAAGTCAAACCTATCTTCAGGTAATGGTTTGGTGAATATGTCAGCTCATTGGTGGTCAGTGTCCAAAAATTGAATGTTAAGTACCCCTTTTTGAACATAATCTCTGATGAAGTGGTGTTTGATCTCTATGTGTTTGGCTCTAGAATGTAGGATAGGGTTTTTGTTTCGGTTGATGGCTTAAGTGTTATCACAGTATAAAGGGATGTTGATTTCCATGATGTTGTAGTCTTCTAGCTGATGTTTCATCCAAATGAGTTGAGAGCTACATCCGGCTGCTGAAATATATTCAGCTTCTACTATTGACATGGCAATGGTGCTTTGTCTCTTGCTTGACCATGATATTAAATTATCTCCCAAGAATGTGCAGTTTTCACTTGTGCTCTTTCTCTCAAGTTTGTCTCCGGCATAATTAGAGTCACAATATCCACTCAGTTTGTATGTAGGAGTTTTCTTATAGAACAAGGTGAGCTTGGCAATGCCTTTTAGGTATCTAAGGATTCTCTTAACGGCAGCTAAATGGGATTCCCTAGGGTCAGATTGAAATCGTGCACATGCACATACACTAAACATAATGTTAGGTCTAGAAGCAGTAAGGTAAAGGAGAGACCTTATCATACCTCTGTAGGATTTTTGATCAACTTTTTGGCCTGAGTCATCGTTTTCAAGTGAGCAGGTAGGGTGCATTGGAGTAGCCATAGGTTTGCAGTCACTCATCTTAAACTACTTGAGAAGCTCTTTTGTATTTATGAATGTATATACCTTTTTGACTTTGTTGAATTTGTATTCCTAGGAAGAACTTAAGTTCTCCCATCATGCTCTTTTGAAATTCCTACTGCATCAATTTAGAAAATTCTTGGCAGAAAGTGCCATTAGTAGATCCAAAGATAATATCATCAACATAAACTTGAATAATCAGAATATCATCTTTTATTGATTTTCTAAAAAGAGTATTGTCTACTTGTCCTCTTTCAAAGTCATTTTTAAGTAAGATGTTACTAAGTCTATCATATCATGCCCTACGTGCTTGTTTTACACCATACAAAGATTTTTGAAGTTTAAAAACATAGTTTGGAAATTCAGAACTTTCAAAACCTGGGGGTTGTTTAACATAGACTTCTTCACTTATATAACAATTTAAAAATGCGCTTTTAATATCCATTTGAAATAAAGACATGTTATTGAAGGTGCAAACACGAGAAGGGGGGGTTGAATTGTGTTTGACTTAACTTGAATACTTTTCCTGTTTTTATACTTTTAAAACAAAACTTGATGTATAATTAAAAACAGAGTTAGCAGCGGATAAAAAGTAAAAATAAAACTCATAGTTTTTATACTGGTTCACCGTTAACGAGGTTACGTCCAGTCCCTTCACCTTGAAGGATTTCACTAATTCAAACCTTGAATTACAACCTTACTACTGACCCTCCAAGTAAGTCTTCTCAAACTGTCTAACAATCCTAGACTTCTTTGACGAATGCAGCTCCTGTCTTCAGCCAATCTGACAACCCAGATTGTAGAAGAAATCACAACACTATAAATCTAATTGCCAAGTAACTTGCTACCCCTTCTGACTCCCTCAGATTTTAGACTCTACTTCAACAACTTAGATTTAACACACAACACTATGAATCTAATTGCTAAGTAACCTACTACCCCTTCTGACTCCCTCAGATTGTAGACTCTACTTCAACAACTTAGATTTCACACAGTGGAAAGAAAATAACAAGAGTACTTGCTTCTTGAAAGCTGGAACTCACAATTGACTTCTATGAAAATTTGGGTGTTTGCTTTGGAAGTGTATGACTCTTTTGTGATTTTCGATGCTAAGTAATCTGCCTTGAGCCTCCTTTTATAGATGCAGATTTGGGCCTCTTCCAAGCTTAATTTCGAACTGAATCTTGTTGGATTCTCTTGCAAAAATAAGTTGACCAATTGGGTTTTATATAAATAAAAAACATATCTTCAGATTTTCTTTCAAAATAACTGGCCAATTAAATCTGTTGGTTCCTTCCCGCCACAGCTCCTGAATTCCACAACACCTCACTTTATTTTTGTAACAAATCTTTTCAATCCTTTGATCAAAATAAATTAAATTCTCCACCGTATAATTTTCCTGATTAAATCTGGACCATTGGATCTTCATGCGCTATCCACATTTGGACCAACCTAATTCATATGTTGTGATCCTCTGATTTCGGCTATCCCTGGACCACACTTCCTGACACTCTGATCTTCTGATTTCGGCCATCCTAGATGCACACCTGATATGCTATAATCCTCTGAACTCGGCCTTTGCTGGACTGCACATCTTGTCCCTCTGATTTCGGCCAACAATGGGCCATGGTCTGATCTTCTGATCTGGACCATCACTGGACAAAATAATTAATTCTGAACCATTGATCTGGAAATCTTTCCTCTGATCTGGACTAATTCTGGACTTTGGTCTGGATTAAATTGAAATTAAATCTGGACAATAAATATTTCAGTCTAGACATTTTACCTTTGATTTTGGACCAGGTCTGGATTGATTCTGGAATTCATTTCTTCTGGTCTGGACTTAGTTTCATGCCCTGAATCATGCTATCTTATGGTCTGGGTCATATCTGGATTGATTCTCTTGTTCTGGACCCTTAAACATAGCTTCTGGTTGAGTCTGGAACAAGTCTGGGCAGTTTAATATTTCACTGCCAGGCCATCTTCTGGTCACAATAACTTCTGGAATAAATTTGATATTTGATTCGTCTTGGTCTGGATCAACTCTCCCTCTGGCAGGCTTTCCTCTGGTATGATCCATGTTTCCTTCTGATTTTTCTTCCTTCTGTTCTGGACCAGCAAACATATCTTCTGATGATGTTTTGACATCCTGGAACATCTTCTGGAAATTCCAGAATTCATTTTCCTTTGATCTTCTGCTTCTGATTTCTTCATATTCTGATTGTATTTAATTTAATAATTCAAGGTACAAAATAAGATTACATTGAGTGCTTTTGTAACCATCAAAATCCTAAGTACTTAGAACCAACTTGGTTCCAACAATTATTAGCAGCAAAGGAAAGTAGGATACGAATAGCTTCTAACATGGCCACTGGAGCAAAAGTCTCAGTGTAGTCAATACCTTCTTGCTGACTGTAGCCTTGTGCAACAAGTCGTGCCTTGTTTATGACAACTTCTCCTTTTTCATTCAGCTTGTTTATGAAAACCCACATGGTTCCAATAATGTTCTTTTCTGGTCTTGGAACTATATCCCAAACATCATTCGTTACAAATGCATTTAACTCCTCTTGCATGGCAAGAATCCATCCATCTTCCCTCATTGCTTCATCAACAGAAGTAGGCTCAATAGATGAGAGTAACCCAAACAAACTAGTTTCTTTAAGCGATGATCTTGCCCCTAAGGGATCACTTGCACTCCCAATGATTAGTGTTTCGGGATGTGAAGATTTGTTCTTCCATCCATATCTTCCTTCTAAATTATCTTCAGATTCATCCTTTGAAGATTTGTCGGGTTCTTCTATTTTGCTTTCATCCTCCACCTTTGCAAGCTCTCTTGGTTTGTCTGCATCAGCTTCCTTTGGTTCTAGTAAACCTGCACTATCATCATCTTGCTTTGACTTTTCAAGGTCAAGCTATTTGTCATCAAATTTAACATGTATGGATTCCTCCACAATATTTGTTTCCCTGTTAAACACTCTATATGCTTTGGATCTTTCAAAGTAACCAATGAAGGTACACTTTTGATATCGAGAATCACATTTTCCAAGATTATCTTTAGTGTTCAACATATAACAAGTACATCCGAATTGTTTAAAATAAGAGATGTTAGGCTTTTTACCTTTCCACAGTTCATATGGTGTTTTATTCAATATGGATCTAATATAGACTCTATTTTGAATATAACATGCAGTATTAATTGCTTCTGCCTAAAAGTGTTTTACAACATTCATATCATTTATCATTGTTCTGGCCAATTTTGGAGTGATCTATCTTTTCTTTCTACAACTCCATTTTGCTGGGGTGTTCTAGGAGAAGAAAAGTTGTGAGAGATTCCATTCTCATCACAGAAATTTTCAAAGAATTTGTTCTCAAATTCTCCTCCATGATCACTTCTAATTGTTATAATTTTAAGACCTTTTTCATTCATTATTTATTTGCAAAAAGTGATAAACACTTTGTGGGATTCATCCTTCTTAAATATTTTACCCATGTGCACCTAGTGTAGTCATCTACAATAACAAACCCATATTTCATTCCACTTAGAGATGTTGTTTTTACTGGCCCAAATAGATCTATGTGTAATAGCTCAAGGGGCTTTGAGGTAGATATTGAGTTCTTAGGATTGAAAGAATTTTTTGTTTGTTTTCCCTTTTGACAAGCTTCACACATAATTTCAGTTTTGTAGCTTAGCTTAGGTAGACCTCTCACCAGTTGAAGTTTATTTAGTTTTGAAACTAATCTAAGGTTAGCATGGCCTAATCTTTTATGCCAAATTAATTTCTCTTTATTTACTGACACTAGACACTTAACCTGTTGTTTCTCTAGACTAAACAGATTTATCTTGTAAAGACTATTTTGCATATTTTTTGATTAAATATAATATCATAATTACTATCACTTAATTGACTAATACATAATAAATTATGCCTACGACCTTTAACTAGTAGTACATCTTTAATAGAGGAAGAAGTATCATTACCAACCGTGCCTCGACCAATGATTTGGCCTTTTTGCTTTCCTCCAAAAGCCATTGTCCCTCCTTTGCTCAAAGTTAATTCTTGGAACATAGACTTTTTTTCCTGTCATATGTCGCGAGCATCCACTGTCCAGGTACCATGACTGGTGTTTCAACTTGATTGCTGAGGACATCTGCAACAAAGATAATTTTGTTTTTAGGTACCCAAATCAGGTTGGCTCCAGGTTTGCTAATCTTGAAAGATTTCTTGTCTTTCCTTGATTTTATCATGGGACAAGACAATTTTGAGTGACCTTTTTTGGCACAAACAACACATAAAACATAGGAGGAAATAGGTTTAATTACAGTTATAGTTTCATCAAATCCTATGCCTTTTTTACCATTAACTAACTCCATTGATCATAGAAGCATATTTGCTTCTTTCCATACCATTAACAATAAAATCTTGTAAAACTTGTTCATGCATATCAGAATTACATACAATATTATTACTTGATGTTGAACAAAGATTACTTTTTAGAGTTAGGTTTTCAGACTTAAGCTCATCAATATTAGTTTTAAGAGTTTCATTTTATGTTTTACATTCTACATTATGATTCTTTAAAACATCAATTTCTTTGGTTAGAGTTTTATTTTCTTCGCTAAGTGTTTTCAGTTTTAAAGACAGTTTGTTATTGATAGTTAAAATATCATTCATTGCAGTAGTTAAATCATATCGAGTGAGTTCAGAAAATACCTCTTTTTCATCTTCTGATGATTCGCTTTCAAAATCAGATTCTGTATCGGATCCAGAGGCAACGCATGTGTGAGCCATCAGAGCCAGTTCTGTTTCTGATTCACTTCCAGAATCAGAGTCTGGGTTGGATCCAGAGGCAGAGCTGGTGTAAGCCATCAGAGCCAGTTCTGCTTCTTCATCTTCTGATTCTCTTGCAGAGTCAGCATCGGTGTCGTATCCAGAGGCATCACGAATGTGTGCCATCAGAGCCAATTCTGCTTCTTTTGATTTACTTCCAAAGTTGGATCCAGAGGCAGAATTTACGAGAGCCATCATGGCTAATTCTGCTTCTTCATCTTTAGAAGATTCATCAAACTCATCATATGTAGCCATCAGATTCTTCTTCTTGGGTCTAGAGTATTTCTTCTGATTTTTCCCTTTCTCCAGGTTTTAACATTCTGACTTGATGTGTCTAGGTTCATTGCATCCATAGCAGATGATGCTCTTCTTGTCTTGTTCATCCTTTCCTCTGTTGGAGTGCTTGGAATACCTTTGGGGAAACTTTTTCCTTCTGTTTTGCCACAACTTCAGAACCTTATTGGTTATGAAGGCAATGTCTTCTTCTTCTGGTTTCTGATTTTGGTCCTCAGAATCACTATCTTTTGATTCTGTTTCTGCTTTTGCTTATTCTTTTAGAACTTTCTTTTGTTTGGACTTTAAGGCTAGGGTTTTATTCTTCTTCTTGGGTTCATCTTCTTCCATCTCTATTTCATGTGACTTGAGGGAGCTGAATAATTCTTTCAGCTTCAAAGTGTCCAAGTACTTAGCTTCCTGAATGGCAGTGACCTTTGGTCTCCACTTGGTTAGTAGACTTCTAAGAATTTTCTTCACGTGGTCAGTAGTGGTATAGCTCTTCTTGAGTACTCTTAATCCTGACACCAGAGTAAGAAATCTGGAAAACATTGCTTAAATGTCTTCATCTTCTCTCATCTTGAACAACTCGTACCTATTGACTAGAATGTTGGCCTTTGCTTCTTGAACTTGCTTGCTGCCTTCGTAAGTCAGAACCAGACTATCATAGATGCTCCTTACTATTTCTTTGTTAGTGTATTTGTCGAACTCCTTCAATGTGATTGCATTGATCATGAATGTTCTGGATTTGTGATGTAACTTGAACATCTTCTTCTGGTCAACATCCATATCTCTCTCCTGGAAATTTTAACACCATCAGCATCTTTTGGAGTAGTATAGCCATCTTCCACCATGTCCCAAAGTTCGGGATCTTGAGAAAAAAAAGAAACTCTTCAGCCTGTCCTTCCAGTACTTGAACCGTTCCCCATCAAACATAGGTGGTCTGTTGATGTTTCCTACAACAGCTTCTTCATTGATTCCAGACATGTTGAACCCTTGGATCTTACCTCAAACACTATAAAGTGCTCAGCCTGAAGACCGAGCTCTGATACCAATTGAAGGTGCAAACACGAGAATGGGGGTTGAATTGTGTTTGCCAAACTTTGAATCTTGTTGGTATTTTGTTTAGTGTTGATGTGATTTACTTGATGAATAACTAATAAGACTTAGCAGCGGAAAATAACAGCATAAGAATACAACAATTTATCCTAGTTCACCATTAACTTGGCTACATCGAGTCGCTTCATCCTGAAGGCTTTAATCCACTAATTCAAATCTTTGAATTACAGCACCTGACCCTCCAAGCCAGTCTTCTCAAACAACCTGACAACCCCAGACTTTTGAGGAATGAAAACAACACCTTGACTCTACAAGTCAAGTCTTCTCCTACCAATCTGACCATCCCAGATTGAAGAAGGAATCTACACCACTATCAGGTTTGATTACAAGGGTTTGGAACTCTACAAAGTTGCTTCTGGAAAGCTTATTGCTGCACTAAATTTCTCTCTCGAAAACACTTAGAATATTTGCTTTTGCACTCAAGTGATTCTCTCTTTTGAACTCTCGGATTATGTTGAATATGAAGCTTGAGTTCTTGTGTTTTTCGATGCATGATGCTGCTGCCTGAAGCCTCCTTTTATAGCTGCAGATAGGGCTTTGTCCAAGCTTAAATTCGAAATAAATCTTGCTCAGATTTCCTTCGAAGATTCTGTTGGTCAATCCTGTTTCACTTAAATTAAAATCGTATCATTTTAGCTTTTGATTGCACTTCAAAATTCTGTTGACCAATCTTGTTTCTTGTAATTTCAAACCATATCCTTTTAAGCTTCAGATTGTATGTGAATTTCTTCAAGTCTTCATTGATTCTTTGAATCAAATCCCCTTAATACTTTGATCAAATTTCTATCAAAATCTAATCAAGTCTTCTTTGAATTTAAACAAGTCTTCACTAATTTGCATCATGATTTAAATTTTGGACCGTATGATCTTCTGATCTCAACCAACTATGGATCATGTGATCTAATCTACACCATTATGTGATCTTCTGATTTCGACCAATTCTGGATCATGTGATCTGATCTATACCATTCTGTGATCCTTTGATCTCGACCAACTCTGGACCATGTGATCTGATCTGTACCATTCTGTGATCCTCTGATCTGGACCATTGATCTTCTAATCTGGACCATTGATCTTTTAATCTGGACATTTATCCTCTGAACTGGACCATTGATCTTTTGTTCTGGACATTTATCTTCTGATATGGACCATTTATCTTTTGCTCTAGACATTTATCCTCTGATCTGGACCATTGATCTTTTGTTCTGGACATTTATCTTCTAATCTGGACCATTTATCTTTTACTCTGGACATTTATCCTCTGATCTGGACCAAGTATGGACCAAGTTTTATATTTTGGACTAAGTCTTATGTTCACGACCATGCTATCTTCTGGTCAGGACTAAGTCTGGACCAAGTCTGACTTATGTTTCTTTCTGGTCGGGAACAAGTCTCCCTCTGACAAGCTTCCTTTTGGTCTGGACCAAGTCTCCTGTTGGACTCTGCTTCCTTCTGATTTGGGCCAAGAAAGATATCCTCTGATGATGTTATTTTTCCTTCCCTTTGATGATATCCTCTGATTGATGTTTGCCTTTGATGACATCCTCTGGTATCCTCTAGAGGTATCTTCTGGTATCCTCTGGTGACATCCTCTGGATGCATCCTTTGGTATCCTCTGGATGTATCCTCTAGTATTCTCTGGATATTTCCTCTGGTATCCTCTTGATGTTTCCTCTAGTATCCTCTTGTGACATTTTTATCTTCTGGTGACGTCATCCTCTGGTGGTGTCATCCTCTGATTTTGCACAGCCTCTGATTTTTCCTTCTAAATCAAAATACGATTTTCATAAAATACATTTGTTAACATCAAAACTTTAATTGCAAGAACCAACTTGGTTCCAACAATTAGTGTATGTTTATAAAAAAAGCAATATTCTATTAAAAATGATTCAAAAAAAATCTTGAACACATCAAAAGAAAAACTAAATGAAAAATCTTCTCTTATGGGAGTTATTAGATATTTATGTAAATCAATCAAAGTGTTTTATACACTTGAATTGATATAAAATTGAATTGTAGTATTCTCTCTATGAGAATTAGAATCTTGAAGACAAATTTTGTGTCAAGTCAGACAAAAATTGAAAATTATATAAATCAATCGGATAGTGGCAACAACTCTTTAACTTAAAAGAGGTAACTAGATATGTGTAAGAATACTTGTAATTCTCAAAGGAATTTTTCCAAGATATTGAGCAGAGTAGAAAGGTTTATAGTGTTATAGTTTGGACTAGAAAAATAATATTCAATGCCTGAAGAGGCAAAGTAAGGAATACTTGTTTTTTTATTGAATTATAGTGGATTAACTCTTCGATTGTACCGAGGAAAAATCTCTTTTAAGGGGAGGACTAGATGTAGCAACATTTTATTGTGAACTAATATAAAAATACTTGTGTTTTTTTTTCTCTTCCTTCATCTCTTTAATTTGAGTTGTTATATACGGTTCAACTTTAACTTATGTTTTTTCTTCTTTATAATCGAAGTTGAATCTTTTGATAAAGAATACATTTTCAATTTAGCAGAAGAAATAATATTTTAAAATAGTCAACACAATTCAAACTCCATTTTTCTTGTGTTTTTCCAGGACCTTCAATTCATTGGTCACTTCTATCCCGTGGGTTGTTTGCACCATCCCAACACCAAACACAAATAAATGTAGGGTGAGCATATCAAAATCATTAAACATCATAGTAGTAATAAAATGAATACGCATACTCACAAAAAACACAATATAAGAAAAATTTAATTAAAGAAATTTGATGTACTTAGTTCAAAATTTAAACCCAATATATCAATCTTTTTTACTCATTTTTGCATATATTTGAGACTGAGAGAGTAACATTTAATTCAATTATTTGACTTAACGTGTCAACAACATAGACAAACCTTGGACGGTTAAGAAATGTTACATTCCGGTTCATCCTATTTCCATTTTACCCATGACTCAATTGCATTAAAATATCACCCCTTACCTAGATAGTTGATGAAGAAGTGTTTGGACAAAGTAGAAGTATGTTTCTAAATTAGCGCTTCAAAATCTACCGATTCGCCTCAAAGTTTCCAAATAAAGCTTAAGAAAGTTTAGTATAGTGTTTGCTGAAAAAAAATGTGTCTCAATCGATCAAAATAAAAAACAATGGCCAAAACATAAAATAGATTAAAATAAATCTTATCGAGTGTTGAGAAACATCGTAACGATCTATATATGGATGTAGGCTTAATTTAGTGTCATAATATGAGTGTTTGGGAGTAAAATAGATTATGCACAAACATAATTCCTTGGTATCGAGTGTAGTAAAATGTGATACAAAATTTATATTCTTGGGCAACATCTTTAAAGTCAGAATTTAGTCGTTTTCCCATAAAAAACAATCATTTGCACTAGGATACCGCGCATTAAAATGAATCATTAACTATTAATTAGTGTTTTCATACGACGAAACCACTCATTTAAAAAAGGTTCTTACGAAAGTATCGCTCGCTGAGAGAGAGTTTGCCTAGCGTCATAGGAAGATAATCATTTCTCACGACAAGATGGAAAATCTTAGAATATTTTAAACTTTTCATCTTGCATAGTAACATATAATTTTCACAAGACAAAAATGCTCAAAGATGGTTGACTTGGTTCTTTTCACAATTTTATTCTGAATATTGTACGTGTAATATTATCCTACACACCCGATCACAATTAAACATATCACATACACTAAAAATACACAAGTCACTTGAGGGCAACCAAGCGTTTCAAAGGACTTATGTTACTTTCGACACCCATTCTACGTCCTCAATCCTAGGGTGGAACAAGGGAACTGGAGAACAAATATTCTTTCTCGGTTTCATTGCTAACCAGAAACAAAATTTTGAAAAATAAATCTTCTTTTTTTGCTTCAACGCTAACTAGAAAGAGAACTTTGAAGAAAAAATATTCTTTCATGGCTTCATCGCTAGAAAGAGAATTTTGAATAGCAAATCTTATTTCTCTGCTTAGAAGGGTGTAAGGCCTTTAAAAACAGTCAGGCGCATTGAAGTTCAAGTGTGCTCCTAGACCACGGACAATATGAGTCATGAAATAGATCCAACAAATCTCTGCATTTTTTGTCTAAATCAACTGTGTAACAACCTTTTATGCAAAAAGCTTCCACCAGCATCCTATAAAAGAAATTCAACTAGGGATATCAGGTATATATGTTTTCACCATAACCACCTCTCATTCTTCCCCATTAACTCACTTACTAGATTCTAGAGTGTTTGCAAGTAACTCCCACTACATCATATAACCAAAATCACAAAAAAATTGTTGTGATCGCCATCCTATGGCAACCACCTTCCCCGCATCAAAACTCAATTTTTTATTTTCAATAGAAAAAATATTATCAATAGTCAAACAACAACATTCAATATTATAAAAAACCTATATTACATATTATTAAGTAATATTTTTAAATATTGTTCATGTTGGAATTCTAGTGTGAGTAGTTAGTCCAACATTGATTAGAAATAGAGAAAATATAGGATATATAAGAGAAGTGACTCATGTATTCATTGTCTTAAGGCACTACGTCAAAAATTGTCTTTTACAGCGCGCATTTTAAAGCATTTCATAACTAAAAGCGCTGTTGTATAATATTTTAAAATTAACGGAGGATACAACAGCGCTTTAATGGCAAGCGCTATTGAAAAAGCGCTGTTGTAGGGTCATAAAGGGTTTAGGATTTACAGCGCTTTTGAGAAAAGCGCTGTTAAAGGGTCACATAGCGCTTTCACATAATGTTTACAACGCTTTTAGAGCGCTTCGCATATAAGCGCTGTAAAATATAGCGCTCCCACACTATGTTTACAACGCTTTTTAAAGCGCTTTGTATACAAGCACTGTAAAATATAGCGCTCCCACACTATATTTACAATGCTTTATATATAAGCGCTGTAAAATATACAGCTTTCGCATAAAAACATATTTAATACGTTTTCTCCCTACAAACCCTACGAACCCTCCTCTCCGCTACTGTGATCTCTCTTCTTGCTGAACCCTCATCTACTATGCGCCCATTTCTACTGAGTGATTGTTGTCTCGGGTACTGTATTTATTAATTTTTTGTTGTCTCTAAAACTAATAAATTGTTACATGATAGTAGTTGACATAACCTTGATAAATCATATGAATTGTTACCTGATAAATCAGATAAATTGTTACATGATAAATCGTATAAATTATTACATGATAAAATCTGTTCGATCTGTTCTGTACTGTTTTGAAATTAGACTTGTATGCATTATAGATAGGTATAATGTTATAGATTGATAAATTTGTGTAACATTCACTACACCAAAAATTGCCTTTTACAGCGCGCATTTAAAGCGCTTCATAACTAAAAGCGCTGTTGTATAATATTTTAAAATTAACAGAGGATACAACAGCGCTTTAATGACAAGCGCTTTAGAAAAAACGTTGTTTTAGGGTCATGAAGGGTTTAGGATTTAGAGAAAAGCGTTGTTGTAGGGTCATAGCGATTTCACATAATGTTTACAGCGTTTTTAGAGCGCTTCGTATAAAAGCGCTGTAAAATATAACGCTTTCACATAATGTTTATAGCGCTTTTTAGAGCGCTTTTTATAAAAGCGTTGTAAAATATAGCGCTCCCAGACTATATTTACTGCGCTTTTTAGAGCGCTTTGTATATAAGCGCTGTAAATGTTTTGAAATTTAATTTTTAAAAACCTTTTACAGTGCTTATGGATAAAAGCACTATAAAATTACAAGTTCAGTTCAAGTTATATATTATTGATAAATAAATAAAAATATATTTAATATGTTCTCTCCCTACAAACCCTACGAACCCTCATCTCCTCTACTGTGTGCCATATTCTCGTTGAACCATCCTCTATTGTGCACCCATTCCTACTGAGTGATTGTTGTCTTAGGTACTGTATTTATTAATTTGTTGTTGTCTCTAAAATTGATAAATTGTTACCTGATAAATTGTTGTTGTCTCTAATGTGAGTTCTCTTCTTTTTTCTTCATTTTATTGAAATGTCTATTTAATAATTAATTTTTTGTTTTATTTTTGTTTTTCTTTTATTATGATAATTTATAGTGAATTCAATTTCGGTGATTCTGTATTTTTTTCAGGTTGAATTGAGTCTGTTTATTCAAATCGGAATTTTACGGTGATATAGCGATGGAGAAAGTGACGCCGAAGGAGAGAAATTGGAAGGTTGGAAAAAGGAGAAAAAAATTGAAGAGCTCAGGGAACAAGTATTTGAAACCTGGAACTCTTGCTCAGCTTCGGTGTAACAAGTCTTTAGGTTGGGATTGGGTGAGGTTAATGACGGTAAAGTGTTTGATAAAAGTCCGAGGAGAAGAGTGAGGTTAATGACGGTAAAGTGTTTGATAAAATTCCTATTATGCTTTCGCCAGTTAATTTGGTTAAACAGAGTGGTTTGTTGGGGACACCGAAAACTCCAAGAATTGAAGAGTATCAATCGGAATCAAGGCTTGAGTCTCTTCCCATTGATTTGTTGGTATGCTTGTTGCTCATTTAATTGCACTTAATGTAGTTGCGATTTAATGGCTCGTTACACTCAAACTTGTGTTTATTTGGTATTTATTTTATCATAACAAATGTCTTGTTTATATGTTGACATTGCGGTTTTTAATTAACTATCGGGTTGTGATCGTTGATGTTATGGAATGTTGCTTTTGTTGATTGTATGGTGCTCCAAAAGCATTTGATTTTCTGTTTGGCATCCCTCAAATTATTGAATGTGTTACTGTATGACTGGGATTTGTTTTGGTGTTTTTGATTGTTTTGATTTGCTAGTTGTAATTAATTATGAAGCATCATATGAAATTAATGAAGCTTGTTGAACATTATCGAAGTTGTTAACAACTGCACAACTACCAGTAAAAGATGTTTAAACTATTTCTTTATATTTTCATTTTACTATATTCAATCAATTGTCTCTAGTCATGTCTTTATGAGTTAGCTCTTCATTATATTTTGATTTTCATATATAAACTATATATATATATATATATATATATATATATTTGATTCTAACTTATTTATGTTCAAATATTATATCGCATAGTACTTTGACAACTTCGATTCAACATACTCTGAAAGTGATCTAATTGAAATAAAAGAAGACTAGTGTCAGTATGTGCTCCAACTGAAAGTTATATAATTTGTTAATAGGTGAATTTCACATTGCTGGAAATTGTAAACTATTAATGTATATTTTGGTGTGAACTGATCATTATTCGAATTAGTTTGTTTCATTTTTTGTTACAATAGGGTAAAAGAAGAAATTGCTGAAAATTGCTACTGAACTGACATGATATTAGTTACTGTGAATATGTAATTGATATTGTGAATATGTTGCTACTGGCAATATTGTTATATTTGTTGCTACTGTCAATATTGTTATATTTGTTGCTACTGTCATGAACTTGTAATTTGTTGCTGTGAATATATATGTAATTGATATTGTGAATTTGTAATTGATATTGTTGATATTTGTTGCTATGAATATGAATCTAAATTTGATAAGAATCTGAATTTGATGTGAATTTGAATTTGATATGAATCTGAATTTGATAAGAATCTGAATTTGATATGTAATTGATATTTGATGTTGATAAGAATCTAAATTTGGAAAAGATATTGAAATCTCATTTTAGAGAGCGTTTTTTTTTTAAAATGGCATAAAATATATGTTTTCATCCTTTTACAGCGCTTTTTTGAAAAAGCGTTGTAAAACTAGTTGATAATACAATCACGCTATATATATGTACCTTTTACAGCGCTTTTTTGAAAAAGCGCTGTAAAACTAGTTGATAATACAAATGCGCTATATATATGTACCTATTACAGCGCTTTTTTGAAAAAAGCGCTATAAAACTAGTTGATAATACAAGCGCGCTATATATATGTACCTATTACAGCGCTTTTTTGAAAAAGCGCTGTAAAACTAGTCTAAGAGAAGCGCGCTATATATTTACCTATTACAACACTTTTTTTTTATTTTCAATAGCGTTGTTGTATCTTTTTACAGCAATAGATACTACAGCGCTGTAAAGGGCTTAAAAAAAGCGCTTTAAAATGATCTTTTTGGCGTAGTGATTGCATTCATATTGGTCATATATGTTGAGACAAAACCCCAACTTAAATAATTTTGATGATAAACAAAGATTAATTAAGAATTATAATTATGATTCTAAACCATATTTTTGTACCTAATATGTGTATGAGTGTATTAATCAAGATAGGTACCAAGAAACTTAAACAAAATCAGTTGAGAGAAGCAAGATCGAATCTGAAAATCCAAGAACATTCTGGACAACATTCTGATGTCACCAGAGGATGACGTCATCAAAGGATGTCAACAGAGGATGATGTCATCAGAGGATGTCACCAGAGAATGATATCATCAGAGGATGTCACCAAAGGATGACGTCATCGAAGGATACCTCCAGAAGTCGTCACCAGAGGGTACCTCCAAATGACGTCACTAGAGGATACATCCAGAGCATACTAGAAAATACCTGCAGAGGATATCACCAAAGGATACCTCTAGATGATGTCACCAGAGGATACCAGAAAATACCTCCCGAGGATATCACCAAAGGATACCTCCAGATGACGTCACCAGAGGATACCTCCAGATGACGTCACTAGAGGATACCTCCAGAGGATACCAGAAAATACCTCTAGAGGATATCACCAAGTGTTGACACCTAATTTTGTCCGCCTTATTTAGACATTTTTATATAAAAAAATATAATATTGTATATAAAAAAATAAGAAAAATATAATAAATACAAATAAAAATAAATAATTAGACTATAAACTTTATACAATCATGAGTGTTTTTGGTTCTTATTTATCTCTGTGTCCTGTTCAGACGCTCGCTTTTTTCTAAAACAAAAAAAAGGGTACATAATCGAATAAAAAGAAACCGAAAAGAAATGGATTGATGGTAATAAAAATCAGCATAATGGTGATCATTTGAATGAAAAGAAATTGAAGAGAAATTGATGAGTAGTAATAAAAATTAGCATAATGGTGACCATTTGAATGAAAAGAAACAGAAAATAAATTGATGAATAGTAATAAAAATCAGCATAATGGTGACCATTTGAATGAAAAGAAACTGAAAACAAATTGATGAATAATAATTGGTAATCAATCCACAATTATTTCTTTGTCTTTTGTAACCTTCAACCTGAAGTCTATAAATAGTCTACACCAAGAGTAGAAGAGGGGGAGCACGATTGAAAACAAAAACAGAGAGAATAGGAGGCAAAAATAGGGAGGAGTAGACAATTGGTACTTTGATAAAGTCAGTCTAGCAAAAACCAATTGAGCAGTAAGGTATCAATGTTTTTATCCTCCTCTTATTTTCTTTTTATTATTGCTTCAATTTAATAAAATAAAAACACAATTTAGTTTTTCTAAACTTTCATTTTTTAATCTAATGTACCTGTTCCTAAACTTTCATTGTTTTTAATCTATTGTACCTGTTCCTAAAAACACAGATACTAAAAAAATATATAAATAATTTATGCTTATAAACCAATCACCAAGTAACACAAACTTCACCCAATTATAATATAACACAAAATTCACATAATGGTTTATCAAATCAATAAAAAACAATCATAACAACGAATAAATAGTTTTTTTTTCTTTTTTTAGAATAAACAGTCGCCGCCGCCGGATGAAATTCATCTTCGCTCGCCGCGCCACATCACTTAGTGGCTTTTATGCCGTGATAGATCCGACAACGTGTAAGCAAATACTTTAATAGGCTGCTTCACTGTCATGTTCATTTGTTTCGTGCATAAACCACCGCATTACCGTTATTTTTTTTTTAAATTCAATTGTTCTTTATTTAAAAAACCAAAAAAATACAAAAAAAATTAAAATATACAATTTATGAACAAACATCTCACATTTTTTGTTATTATTATTATTATTATTATTATTGTTATTATTATTATTATCATCATTATTATAATTATTACATTTTTACTTCTAGATACATATATAATAATAACACATAAATATTTTCTACCAAAGAATTAAGTGTGTTTTGATTTCCCTATTGCACCTGGGGATACGTAGGAGCAAGGTTTTTTTCCTTGTCAAACCAAATTATAAAAAAAATATTTTACTTTCTTTTATTAACGTAAATAATTTTTTCCTTTTTATTATTCTTTTAGGGGGTAAAATAAATAATTAAGTAAATAAATAATTTATATACAATTAATTATAGGGTAACCGTTTTAACGGACGATGTAGGGTAATATTACTTTCTCTACTCGTAATGGACTCCCGAATCCATTTTTTGGTTCAAAAACTTTATTTTAGGTTTTATCTAATTTTTCCTTTTTAAAAAAAATATAAAATAAAATTGGTGGCGACTCATTTTTCGCGGACAAACCGGACGCGACAGTTGGCGTCTCCACTGGGGACTTTTTGAGAGTCAAGCCCAACCTAATTAACTCTATAGAATTATTTATTTATTTTTATTTATATTATTCCTCTTGTTTGTATATTTTTTTAATTATTTTATCATATATTTATTTTGAATATAATTTTGTGATTTTATTTATTTTTGGTCATTTACATGCATTTATGGTAATTTGTTCTAATTGTGGTAATTGTTTTATTTTTTTCTCTAAACACTACACTAACACACGATTCACACACTTATGAGTGGGCTCTATACCCGGGCTGAGTGGAACCTAAGATAAGTTAGAGACTGTGTAATGATAATCTTCTGGATGTACATCTTGTTTGGTTGTCATGAAAGTCTCACCTAGAGTTGACCTTTTCTATAATATTTCCATTTTAATAGTTTACCTATTAATTGGTTTAATATTTTAGAATTGAGTTGTGTGCTCTAGGAACCGATTTAGAACTATAGAGCCACCCATGGTGAAGGTTCACGTTAAAGACTATAGAACAATAAGAAAATAACCATTTAGGTCACATGCATATTTGAGAAAAAAAAAACTAAACCACCTCTGTATCATATTGCATCGCATAATCATGCATATTGCATCTTTTTATTTCATTTTACGACATTTTTTTTAAAAAAAAAATCATTGCATATTAGGAGGTAGTAAATTTTTTTTTACATAATCATTTCATTTACGTTTTTTACATTCCCATAACATTTTCCTTCATTAAAATAAATAAATAAAAAAGTCAAAAAAAAGAAAGCAAAAAAAGAGTATCATGACACCCTTACCAAACATGTTCCCGAACTAAAATCATGGATGAATTGGAACATACAAAGATGATTTAAACCAACTGAAAGACCTTATGGCTAAAAGCTTGGAAATCTTACAAACTCTTGATACTTGAAATCATGAGAATCCTTCATAAAAAAAAAATATCACGAAGAACTCATGTTTACCCCTTGATTTCATAAGTCTGACAATTTCCACCTTTTAGTCTACTTTTTGGTTATACTCTACCTTAAGTCACTTGTCCACAAGATTTGTACCTGATATTGATGAGATTCATCTTCATCATCCACCCCCTACTTCTAGGTCATGACCATATTTTCTTGGCTTTTCACCACAAGTAAACCTCTAGAAGTTGGGTCGTCTATGTTGAACTTTCATCATTACTGCTTATTACTTTGATGCCATGAAAAAAATTGATCAATCTAAAAGAAAAATTCATCATTACCTTTAAGGACATTTGAAAAAAAAACCCAACTAAACATTATATTGAAGACATTGACAGTGTCGCATATAGTTTCTGAGTTTATCCAAGCGGCAAAGTCAACAATGAAGATATTATCAACTTCTCTCGTGAATTTTAATTTGATTATGAAGTACTGATAGTCTTGCTAAGTATAAAGTCCTACGATACTTTATTATATTGACACATTCTTGTTTCCTTAATATTATGAATATCAATAAATGCATTTTGTACTGTTTCATTTTCCTTTTCACTCATCATATATTTCACAATTTCTTACCAAACATTATTTGTCTTTCTCTTCTTTAAACCATATACCAAGCATATTTGGAAGTAGTCGATTCATAAATAAGTTTGTTAATATCTCATACATAATTTTAATCATGCTATTAATTCCACTGAATGTGAGAGCGATATAAATAAACTCCATTATCTGGATGAAACTCAATATGTTGCATGTAATTAACATCACGTTAATCCCCTAGACAAGTCACTTTATATTTATGTGCTTTGAATATACCAATCACGTAGGGGAATTTGAAGTTTGTACCAAGGATATTCTAGTCATCTACGAATCGAAAAGTGAAAATGTTGAAAGTACATGAGAGTTGAATGTAATCCTCAATTAGCTAAATCAAGAATGGAAAAACTGAGATAAGAAGATGATCATTTATATATACATATTAGACAAATGTCTAAAAAAAAATTGAAGTCATTTTCCATCATGTCCTTCAATAATATAATCAACTAGCTAACGTTCTAGCTACTTTATCTTCAATGAAGAATAGTCACTCACAAGAATGAAAATCACGACTATCTTTCTTATTATCAAATGTATAAGAAAAGCTAGATGGAAATTTCTCGTACCAAATACTACCTCATAAATGTGGAATACTCTTCCCGAGTATCATACTATAACTGGGGCACCCCTTTGTTCCTTATTGTATAGAATAAAGGTAGTGTGACCCACTCAAACAAAAAAACCCCTTATCAAGAGTAATGATCTGTGTTGACCAACTGAATTCAATTCAAGAAAAATATTTACTGCCTCATGCAAGGACAATTATTTCAAAAGATCTTAAAAGAAGAACATATGAATTTCAGAGCTTCAAAAGAAAGAATTAGCGCTCAAGAAGATTTTACATAGCTAAAAGGACAAGCATGACAAGTGGACTCCCAACTATATGAGCCCCAATACCATAAAAGAAAAATACATTCAAGTGTGGTTCTGATGCACACCAATATGGATCGAGAAGACTTATCACTACTTGAACATATTGATGCTTCAAAAAGTATCACATCTAAATGAAGACCTGCTAGGTTGAAAATCCAAAAGGACGACCTAGGCAAAAATTAGGGTATACAAAAATAAAATAATGATAATAATAAATACCCGCTAGGTTGAAAACCTAAAAGGACAACCTGGGCAAAAATTAGGGTACAAAAAAAATAAAAATAAATACCCGCTAGGTTGAAAACCTGAAAGGGCAACCTAGGCAAAAATTAGGGTACAAAAATGAGTAAAGACCCACTAGGTTGAAAATCCAAAAGGACAACCTAGAAAAAAGAGTTAGGATCCAAAGTCAAATAAAGACCTTCTAGATCAAAAACTCGAAGGGGGGACCTAGGCGAAAATGAATGAAGACCTATTGGGTAATAAACCCAAAAGGGCGACCTATGCAAAAATTAGGGCAAAAAAAAATGAAGAAGTTCACTAGCTTGAGAATAAAAGAAAATGAGCAAATAATATGGTTTATGCAGATCACATCAAAGTCGAAGCAGAATATATTCTAAAAGGTTGTGAAGATAAATTAGGACAAATCATATCCTCCAAAATGAATTAAAAATGTGATTAAAATTATGGCATAAGTTATTAACACACTTCTTTTATGAAATACTACTAACAAATTGGGTCATTTACCCATACGAGATCACTTTATCTTCTTTTCTTTCTATGAATCCTTCTTTTTTTGGTACCATATATTTGCATAGTAAATATCATATTCTAAACCTTGCTTCACTAATTTCTTGTATTATAAATCTTTTTGTCAAAATGCATTTTCTTATGATAATCATATGTTGGGGCACAAAATATGTGAGTGTCAAGAGGCCAAAACTAGTATGATGTCTTTACACATAAGACAATGGCAACTGCAGATCAAGTCGAACATGTTACAAAAAATATCTTTAAAGATCATAAGGACAATCACCACTATGTATTCAAAGTGGTGCACATATTTCATCCATGAATCCAAGGACCATGTTTGTAAGGAGGTGAAAGAAAAAAAATAAAAATAAAAAAAAAATTTGATTGAAAAAATTGAAAAAAAAAATATAAAAATGAAGGAAAATGTTCATTCATCAAATGCATTCATGACATTTCATATTTTCAATAGTGTATAAATTTAAAATCGGGACTATTGACCCGCACCCTCTAATTTAAAAGACGGGATGATTGACCCGTACACTCTAATTTAAAGTCGGGATGATTGACCCGCACCCTCTAATTTAAAAGCCAAGATGATTTCCCATTATCTCAAATTGATATTCTGGTTGACAATGAGGCTGACCATTCGGTCTTCTCTTTTATGGATGATTTCTCTGGGTATGATCACATTAAGATGGCAACCAAAGATATGGAAAAAACGACTTTTATTTTTGGTCTGAAGAATGCCGGGGCGACCTACCAAAGTTCTATAGTAACCTTGTTCCATGACATAATACATAAAGCGGTAGAAGTTTATGTAGATGACATGATTGCTAAGTCACAAATAGAAGAAAAACATGTTATTGATCTAAAGAAACTCTTCGAAAGACTTAGAAGGTTTAAGCTAAAACTTAATCCCTCCAAGTGCACTTTCGGCGTGAGGTCGGAAAAATCATTGGGACTTGTAGTTAGTTAATAAAGAATAGAGGTCGCCTCGATAAGGTTCGGGCCATTTCAGAAATGCCTCCTCCAAGTACAGAAAGAGAAGTTCACGGTTTTCTTAGGCGACCCATCGCTTGAGGCAATACATGTTTTTCCATACGACTTGCTTGATATCCAAGATGAATCCGATCAAGTACATTTTTGAAAAAATATGCTCTCACAGGGTGATTTGCTAGCTGGCAGGTGATGTTATCAAAATATGATAATACCTATGTCACTAAGAAAGACATCAAATGGTGGATGATTATTAGCCAATGCAACGTGAATTCCCGGATGAAAACATCATGGTTTTGTCTGGAGAATGCGATAATAGAAAATGGACCCTATTGTTCGACGGGGCCTCAAACATAATAGGACATAGGATTGAGGTTGTGTTAATATCTCCTAAAAAAAGCAGTTCATACCTATCACAACGCGCCAATGTTTTGATTGTACCAATAACATGACCAAATATAAAGCTTGTGCCTTGGGAATTTTGGCTTCTTTGGAATCAAAAGCAAACGTAATAGAAGTATATGGAGATTCAACCTTAGTCATTAATCAGCTTAACCAAGAATGGGAAATTCGAGATAAGAAGCTAATACCTTACTTTACGTACATAAAGGAATTGTCTTTACAATTTGACAAAATAACCTTTCACCGTATCCCTCGAGAAAACAATCAACTGGCTGGTGCTTTGGATACTTTATCCTCGATGTTCCCAATAAGTTGAAATGATGAAATCCCGTCCATTAAAATGGAGAGTCGGGATCATCTTGCCTACTGTCACGTAATGGCAGAAGAAACTGATGGGAAACCTTGGTATCACGACATCAAACAATATTTTATAAATAAAGAGTATCCTCCCGAAATATCAGAGAATGAGAAAAGGACTCTGAGACGGTTAGCTGCAAGCTTTTTCTTGAACAAAAACATTTTGTGTAAAAGGAATCATGATATGGTACTCCCAAATGTGTTGATGAGGAAAAATAAAATCTCACCTTGAAAAAAATTGTTTTGATTATGTAAATAAATGTCATAATTGTCAAATATATGCTGACAATATCCACGCCCCACCAATGCCCCTGAACACCCTTACAGCGCCCAGGCAGTTCTCAATGTGGGGCATATACGTCACCAGAATGATTGAACCGAAAGGATCAAATGGACATCGCTTCATCTTGGTGGCAATCGATTATTTTACCAAATGGGTAGAGGCCGCTTCGTACGCCAACGTAACCAAAAATGTGGTGGTCAAATTCATAAAAAGGGAGCTTATACGCCGTTACGGCCTACCAAGCAAGAATATTATTGACAATGCCAAAATTCTGAATAACCAAATGATGGATGCATTGTGTGCGACCTTTAAAATTCAACACCACAATTCATCCCCATACAGACCGAAAATGAATGGCGCAGTTGAAGCAGCAAATAAAAACATCAAATAGTCTACAATTGGTAATGGTGACCATTTGAATGAAAAGAAACCGAAAACAAATTGATGAATAACAATTGGTAATCAATCCACAATTATTTCTTTGTCTTTTGTAACCTTCAACCTGAAGTCTTTAAATAGTCTACACCATGAGTAGAAGAGGGGGAGCACAATTGAAAACAAAAACAGAGAGAACAGGAGGCAAAAATAGGGAAGAGTAGACAATTGGTACTTTGATAAAGTCAGTCTAGCAAAAACCAATTGAGCAGTAAGGTATCAATGTTCTTATCCTCCTCTTATTTTCTTTTTATTATTGCTTCAATTCAATAAAATAAAAACACAATTTAGTTTTTCTGAACTTTCATTTTTTAATCTATTGTACCTGTTCCTAAACTTTCATTTTTTTAATCTATTGTACATGTTCATAAAAACAGAGATACTAAAAAAAAATATAAATAATTTATGCTTATAAACCAATCACCAAGTAACACAAACTTCTCCCAATTGTAATATAACACAAAATTCACATAACGGTTTATCAAATAAATAAAAAACAATCATAACAACGAAAAAATAGTTTTTTTTTTCTTTTTTTAGAATTAACAGTCGCCGCCGCCGGATGAAATTCATCTTCGCTCGCCGCACCACATCACTTAGTGGCCTTTATGCCGTGATAGATCCGACAACGCGTAAGCAAATCCTTTAATAGGCTGCTTCACTGTCGTGTCCATCTGTTTCGTGCATAAACCACCGCATTACCGTTATTTTTTTAAAAAAATCAATTGTTCTTTATTTAAAAAACCAAAAAAAATACAAAAAAAATTAAAATATACAATTTATGAAAAAACATCTCACATTTTTTGTTATTATTATTATTATTATTATTATCATTATTATAATTATTACATTTTTACTTCTGGATACATATATAATAATAACACATAAATATTTTCTACCAAAGAACTACGTGTGTTTTGATTTCCCTATTGCACCCGGGGATAAGTAGGAGCAAGGTTTTTTTCCTTGTCAAACCAAATTATAAAAAAAATATTTTCCTTTCTTTTATTAACGTAAATAATTTATTTTCCTTTTTATTATTCTTTTAGGGGGTAAAATAAATAATTAAGTAAATAAATAGTTTATATACAATTAATTACAGGGTAACCGTTTTAACGGACGATGTAGGGTAATATTACTTTCTCTACTCGTAATGGACTCCCGAATCCATTTTTTGGTTCAAAAACTTTATTTTAGGTTTTATCTAATTTTTCCTTTTTAAAAAAAAATATAAATTAAAATTGGTGGCGACTCATTTTTCGCGGACAAACCGGACGCGACACCAAGGATCCCTCTAAGTTAAAAGTCAAGAATACGCATCACTATGATCAAGACTCATTTGCAACACAAAGGAAGAACCAAGTCTGCTCTTGAACATTAGAAGCAGTATGAAGAACGTTCTTGCTTTTTGGCATATTTTTACTTAATCACTAACAGAGGACAAGCCAGCTATTCCCAACAAGCCAGCTATTCCCAACAAGCAAATGAGTTGTCAAAAGCACTTTTTGAGTCTATAAAAGAGAACTCAAGATATAGGAAACATGCATAACTGAACAAAGCAATCATTCCATTATTCAAAAATCAAATTCAAGAGTTTCTAAATTTTTCATACATTTTGCTAAGTTTTGTCCAGCTCTTAGAAACTGCAACATCCAATCACGATTGTGTTCTAAAACCACTCTCAGTTCCAAAGATCAGAATCAAATACTCAAACACGAGTTGAGGATATTTAGATTCTATCAAAGCACTTTATCACTCTATTGTAATCTCAAGACAAAGTGAGTAAAAACTAGTCTTGAGAAGTTGTGAAAATCTTTCTATGTTATAGAGAAGGTAGTGTCAGTAATCCTTGTAAAGATTGAAGGATAGATTAGTAAAAAAAACTCATTTATAGATTGAAAAGTATTGGTTATAACAGATTGAGATAGATCAGCAGAAAGTTTGTGTAAAAGTCAAGAGAGTTCTTGCCTTGGAGCACTTAGTTAAAAATCTCACAGTTGTGAGGACTGGACGTAGCCCATGTTGGGTGAATCAGAATATATCTGTGTGTTATATTCCTTCCCTTATCTATTTACTTTCAAGTCTTTAAATATCAAGTTTAATAGATTAACTAAAACTGTCATTTTCAACTAATCAAGAACGTTCTCCGTTTCTGGATCTGAACCAAGAACGTTCTTTGTTTTCTTGATTTACAACCAAGATCAATCTTGGGTTAATATTTTTTCAGGAATTTTTAAAAAGGTTAATTTACAATTCAAACCCTTTTTCTTGTAAATTGTTACTTCAATTGGCATCAGAGCCTGGTTTCTAAAAACAACACCTAAACAGTGTAGAGACAAGATCTAGGAAGAAAATGTCAAAAGCAAAGTACATTTCCGAAGGAGGATCATCAAATCGACCACCCTACTCTGATGGCTCAGATTACTACTTTTAGAAAAATAAAATGCAGCTGTTCCTAAAGTACCAAGACACAGGAATGTGGTGCATCATTACAGAAGGAAACTTCAAACCAAGAGTTGATCAAAATGATCCAACATCTGGTGAAAAGAAAGAATGTGATTGGACAACAGAAGAAAAATCTAAGGTACTACTTAACTCCAAAGCTCAATTATTTTTATCATGTGCCTTAAGAAAGGAAGAAAGTGAGAGAGTCGATGAATGTCACTCTGCAAAAAAGGTATGGGACACATTGCAGACTCATCATGAAGGAACCAGTCATGTAAAGGAAACAAGAATTGATATAGGAATAAGAAAATTTGAGCTGTTTGAAATGAATGAAGGAGAAACAATAGATGAAATGTACTCCAGATTTACAACTATTATTAATGAAATGTGATCCTTAGGCAAGGCCTACTATGTGCAAGATCGTGTAAGGAAAATCATGAGATGTCTTCCAAGTATATGGAGGCCAATGATAACAGCCATAAGTCAAGCAAAAAATCTTGAAACACTTGGGCTAGAAGAATTAATAGGAACCTTGTGAGCACATGAAGTGCTGCTAATGGAAGACAAACCAACAAAGAAAGGAAAATCAGTTGCCTTAAAAGCCTCTCAAGAAAGCATACAATCACAATCTGAAGAAGAAATCGAAGAAGAAGGACAAGAAGAAGCATATGAAGAAATAACTATCCTCACAAGAAAAATGCAAAGAATGATGAGAAGAAGGGAGCAAATCAAGAAGGGATTTCTAAGCAAGAAAGAAGGCTTCAAAACTGAAACTCATAAGAGCCAAATCACTTGCTTTGGCTGCAACAAGCAAGGGCATTACAAAGCTGAATGCCCACTGAACCAAAGAGCACCAAAGAAATTTCCTTTCAAGAAGAAATCAATGATGGTAACTTGGGAAGACTCTGATGATTCGGACATAGAAGAAACAGAAGAGGCCAACATATGTCTCATGGCAGGCATAGGAGAAACAAAGGTAACAAATTCTGAACATTGTATTTTGTGTGAACAAATAGGAACTGAATTGATAACTTACTTAATGACTCAAACCTACTTATTCAAAAATGCAGCTTTTTAAATGAAAAGTTTCATAACGAAAAAGAAGAAAAAGAAAAAACTCAAAAGATGAATGATGAGCTCAAAAAAATCATTCAAAACTGTAATGATAAGAGACAAGAAAATCAAGAACGTTTTCGATACAAAAGGAGAATGATCTTCTCAAATCTGAAGTTGAACTTCTTAAGAATGATTTGTCTAACTTCATTAAAGCAACATAAACTTTTCAAAAAATCATGAGTTCTCAAATAGGAATTTTTTATAAAGCTGGCCTTGGTTTTGACAAAAACACAAAAAACAAAGATGTATGAAAACTTCTTTGTGCCAGAAAGAAAAGAAGAAGAATGCAAAATTAGATGTTCATATTGCAAAAAAATTAGGACATCTTGAATTTGCATGTTATTTTAAAAAAAGGTTGAGAAAATCCAAAACAGAAGGAATGTTGAAAAGGGAGAACGTTCTCCAAGTATTTTACAAAAGAGAGAAAGTTCTTAAGCAAAAGCATAACGTTCTCCAGAAAGCAAAAAGGGGGAGAACGTTATGGAGGCATATTCCAAGCTGTTTCTGAAATCTCAAAAAATCAGAATGTCAAATTTTCTCCAAAACCAAAAATTAAATGTTCACACTGTTCTAAACTTGGCCATCTTGAGTCAAAATGTTATTTTAAAAAATCAAGCTTTAAAACTAACTTCCAAGGACCCAAAGAAAAAGGGGTACCTAAAGAAAATGTAACATCATATGCAGGATGGGTGTCAAGAAAAAGCCATGGTTCTTGGACAGTGGCTGTTCAAGGCATATGACGGGAGATAAACAAAGATTTTTATCATTCATTAAAAGAGATGGAGGATCAGTAACTTTTGGAAACAATGACCAAGCCAAAATAATAGGTAAGGAAAATTCTACCAAAATAAATGTTCAGTATGTTGAAGGACTGAAACACAATCTTCTAAGCATCAGCCAGCTCTATGATAATGGCTTTGAAGTTATGTTCAAACCTAACACATGCGAAATCAAAATGGCAGAATCAGGAGAGATTTTATTTTCTGCATCCAGAAGGAAAAATCTCTATGTCATGTCCATTGAAGAATTACCAGCTGAATCATGCTTCATGTCCATCAATAAAGATAAATGGATATGGCATAAGCATGTTGGACACATCAGTTTAAAAACTATTTCAAAACTGTCCAAATCAGACTTGGTAAGAGGACTTCCCAAAATTAACTTTGATAAAGACAAGATCTGTGAGGCATGTGCAAAAGGAAAAATTGTTAAAAGTAGTTTTCATACAAAAGAGTTCATTTCAACTTAAAAACCTCTTGAACTGCTTCACATTGATCTATTTGGTCCTATCAAAACCACAAGTCTAGGAGGCATGAGATATGGGTTTGTCATTGTTAATGACTTCTCCAAATATACATGGGTGCTATTTTTATAAAATAAAGATGATGCATTAACTACTTTCAAAACTTTTTGCAGAAAGGTTCAAAATGAAAAAGAATCCAACATAATTGCTGTGAGAAGCTGTAAGACCCTTAAATTTAAATTAAATTATGGATTTAATATTAAGTGTATTTTGGAATATTTGTACAATATTTTATATATGTATATTTTTATATATATATATATAAATATTTTTGAGATTGGCTATAATTATTCGACGAAGAATAATTTAAATTATTGGACAAAGGATTATTTAATTTAATTACAAGTAATTAAATATCGGCTGTTAATTAAGATTTTATCTGTCGACGAAATTGCGACAGGAGTATTTAGTTGCTTGAGGGGCAAGTTTAATTATATTATATATATAGATATTATGTGGCAAGGAGTATGCCTATATATATGTTGTGTGTGAGAAGGAAACAAAAGGAAAATCAAAAACAGAAAAATAGCTTCCCTCCTAACAGCCGCATACCTTTCTACCCTTCTTCTTTCTTCTCCATTCTGTTTGTGTTGGTGGTAAGAAGAGCTTGCTCAAAACTCAAATTACATGGAAATCCAAGCATCGAGACAGAAAGTGTCAAGAAGGAAAGTTGTTCCTCTCATCGTTACAGTGTTAGAGAACCAACTTTGGTAGCAACGACGAGAGCGGGAGTTTCGCCATCTTTTGTCGCGGTAATGTAAACGAGCAAGAAAACGTAACTAAGGTAAGAGGCACCTTCCAACTTTCTAGATTTCATTTAGGACTTTGAATGCATGTTTGATGGATGATTGTTATGAGTTATGTGTGTTAAAAATGGTGTTGTTGTTTTGATACTGAAACTGCCTTGCATGTAGTTATGGATGATGAAAATGCATGTTTTTGAGCTATTGTTGCGGTTCTGTGTTGTTGCTGCCAGGGTTGATGCATTGATGATGTTTTTGTTGTTGTGTTGATGAGTAGAATCATTTTATATGTGTTGAGGATGATCTGGGATTTGTTGTTAAAGAAGTTGTGATTATGTTTTGGTCTTTGTGTTGGTTTTCAAAGAAAAGAGTTTGAAAATGTGTTGAAGTTTTCTGGAAGATCTTACTGTGTTCGAAGATGTATTCGGATACGGCACTAGCGTATTTGAATACACTTCTGTAAAAATTCAATTTTTATTCAAATTTTGAACCTCGTATTTGGATACGACACTCTGTATTCGAATACAAATACGTGATTTTTGCTTTTGACTTCGCATCTATATTCGGCTACGACCCTGTCGTATTCGAATACACAATTGCAATTTTTTGCTACTAAATTTGCATCTGTATTTGGCTACGACCCTGTCGTATTCGAATACAGAATTGCTGTTTTTTGCCACTGGATTCGCATCTGTATTCGGCTACGACAACCTCGTATTCGAATACAGAAAGTGCTGATGTTTGCCACTGTTTTGGCATATGTATTCCAATACAAGGAAGCTGTATTCGAATACAGATTGATTTTTTCTCAAAAATTCTATTTTTAAACATTAGTTTATGCACTTAATGAGTTGGGAAACATTTGGAAGGCATATGACAAACTATATGAAGTTTTTGAGATTGTTTGAGGTGTATTTAGAAAACATTTGTAAGGCATGTGATGGATTAAATGAAATTATTGAGATTCTTGAGGTGGTGATGAAGTGTTGGGTTACATATTACATTTTCATACTGGTTTCATTGAAGAGAAACATAACATGTTCATGCATTACTTAGTCAGGTTGTGACCGCGATGGGCCACAGAGTTGATGCGGTGACCGTGATGGGCCGCAAAGTTAAGTAGTAATCGTGATGGGTTATAGAGTAGTTCTGTGTGTATTAGACGGTATATTCTATCTGGGGTCAGAGTAGTTCTGCGTGTATTAGATGGTATATTCTATCCGGGCTACGGAGTGGTTCCACGTGTATTAGACGGTCCATTCTATCTGTGCGAGGATTTAACTTTTGTGTATTTGGCCTGTGAGAGGCTAATACACGTAAATGTAGTAACCGTGATGGGTTATGGAGTAGTTCCGCGTGTATTAGACGGTCTATTCTATCCGGGTTCAGAGTAGTTCCACGTGTATTAGACGGTCTATTCTATCCGGGCTACATAATGGTTTTGCGTGTGTTAGACGGTCCATTCGATCTGGAAATCGTGCTGGTCCATGAGAGACTGCACCTTGGTAATTCCAAGAGTTGTATACATTAACATATACATATTGCATTGGGATGGTAGACCTGTGAGTGATGAGTGGAAATCGATGTGTGCAAGTATCTTATGAATTCTAAGTGCCAAATGAGTTGTGGTGATTACTTGACAAGTCATGTTGTTATGAATCAATGTGTGCAAGTATCTTATGAATTCTAAGTGCCTAATGTGTTGTTGTGATTGTTGATTATATTTGTACTTGCAACATGAGTTAAATGTTAAATTGGTTGTTTTGCAAAGATGTAGATGTCATACATTTTAATAAGTGAGTATACTTATATATTCTTGTGGTCATAAGCATTGGAACATGCCATGAATATACTTGTTATTTTTGACATATATGCTATGTGGTAATTATTAATTTCGGTTGGTGACCCTTTACAATTATTGTGGAAAATTGGGCTTTGCCCTCAGATGATACCCAAACCCGTGCCACCAACGGTTACGTTGACGACGGAAACGTCGCTAGACTTCCTTGACCGTCACTTGCCTACTGCTTGGGTGTATGACCCCGATTCAAGCAGGGCTACTTACACGGGGAGATTGGTAAGGACGTGCAGGATCGACGGGGCAGTGGCTTACGTAGAGCACACTCACGAGGATTGATTTTCCGGTACCTTCCAGATTGATATTGGAGGTGAACGGAGTTTCTGCGGACGCGGAGGCTCCGACTGTAGGGGTTGAGACGGAGGCCACAGTTGGTGTTGTGACTCCTAACCCGGTGGCAGGTGGTGTTGTGCATGAATCCGAAGCGGGAGAGAAGAATAAAGGACCTACCCTAGCAGCAGTTGATATCCTGAGTCCGTCCCGGACAGCAGATGATTGTTTTGAGATTCCGGCACCGCCGAAGCGACCCATATCATGGATAGATCTGACTTCGGAGGAGACTGATCCTTCCCTATATGACGAGGAGGAGGACGTCACATCGAGGCAAGCTGCCGAGTCAGACGAGACTTGTAGAGAATTCGGTGGAAACCCTTGCTAGTGTAGCTTTAGTGCATGATCAGTTAGTCTTGTTGTATAGGGCCCAGTACTTGGTGGATGTATTTAATTGTTTTGGGATAACTGTATATCTTTTCCGCACTCTGATAATGTTTTGGTGGGTCCAGGATACAAATTTTGATGTAATTTATTTTTGTAATTTTTGAAGATCAATTTCCCAAAATTAAATTACTGCGCTATAATTATGATGTGGTTGTTCAATTACTTTTGTATTTTGAATTATGATGCAATACTACTTTTGAACGGTTTAGTTCATATTAAATTTTAATTAATTTTAATTCTTTTGAATTAAGTCGAAATTCTTTTATTGGTTGAAAAAAAGATACACTCGCGCTGTTTAAAACTCGGGGTGTTACAGAAGCGATCATGGAGGAGAATTTATAAACACATCTTTTAAAACATGTTTTGATGAACTTGGAATTTCTCACAATCTATCGTGTGCAAGGACTCCTCAACAAAATGGAGTCGTTGAACGAAAAAATAGAACATTGCAAGAGATGGCAAGAACAATGTGAGATGAATCCAATATTGAAAGGTATTTTTGGGCTGAAGCCATAAACACTTCATGCTACATTTTGAATAGAGTGTCAATAAGAAAAATATTAAACAAAACACCCTATGAAATCTGGAAAATAGAAAACTAAATATCTCATTTTTCCACATCTTTGGCTGCCATTGTTACATTTTGAACGACAAAGAAAACTTGGGAAAATTTGATGCCAAATCTGACAAGGCAATATTCTTAGGATATGCCACAGAATCTAAAGGTTATCGTGTGTTTAACTTAAACAATAAAACTGTTGAAATAAGTATGCATGTATTATTTGATGAGTTTGATGATCTTGATTTAAGAAAAAAAGATGATGAGGAAAAAGAACAATCTGGACGGTCAATGCAGATTGTTCTCCAGGAAAACGAGATTGATAAACAATCTCCATTTCAAACTCCTCCTAGAAGTTGGAAACTTATAGGTGATCATCCTCAAAATCAAATAATTGGTGATACAGCTGATGGCATTAGAACAAGGCTATCATTCAAGGATGATGTTCACAGTAACATGGCAATGTTATCCCAATTAGAACCAAAAAATATCAAAGAAGCCATAATTGATCAATCTTGGGTTGAAGGAAGAGCTTCTTCAATTCGAAAAGAATGAAGTTTGGACTCTTGTTCCAGATCCTCAAGATCAATCTTTTATTGGAACAAGGTGGGTGTTCAGAAATAAGCTCGATGAAGAAGGAAAGGTAATTAGAAACAAAGCACGGTTAGTAGTTCAAGGCTATAATCAACAAGAAGGAATAGACTATGGTGAAACCTTTGCACCCGTAGCAAGGTTAGAAGCAATTTGAATCCTTCTTGCATATGCATCTTACAAATTCATTAAACTCTTTCAAATGGATGTAAAAAGTGCATTCTTAAACGATTATTTAAATGAACAAGTGTATGTTCATCAATCCCCCGGATTTGAAGATCAAAATAAACCAAATCATGTTTTTAAACTCACTAAAGCTTTATACAGTTTAAAACAAGCTCCCCAGGCTTGGTATGAACGATTAAGCTCATTCTTGATCAACAATGGATTTTCACGTGGAAAAATTGACACAACACTCTTTAAGAAAACAAACAAAGATGATTTACTGATTGTACAAGTTTATGTTGATGATATCATTTTTGGTTCAACAAATAAAAAAATGTGTGAAGATTTTTCAAATCTTATGCAAAATGAGTTTGAGTAAGTATGATGGGTGAGTTAAGATACTTTCTTGGACTTCAAATCAAACAACACAAAGATGGAATATTCATCTGTCAAGAAAAATACACAAAGGAACTTTTGAAAAAATATAAGATGTGTGAAGCTAAAATCATGACTACTCCCATGCATCCATCATCCTCACTAGACAAAGATGAAACGGGAAAATCAATTTCTGAAAAAGAATATAGGGGAATGATTGGTTCATTACTTTATTTAACTGCAAGTAGACCAAATATTGCATTTGCAATAGGATTGTGTGCAAAATTTCAATCTGCACCAAAAGAATCTCATCTTACTGCTGTGAAAAGAATTTTTCGATACCTTGTTGGTACTTCTAATCTTGGCCTTTGGTATAGCAAAGGTTCTCACTTTGATCTTGCAGCTTAATGTGACGCAGACTACGCTGGAGATAAGGTTGAAAGAAAAAGCACACATGGTGCATGCAAGTTCCTAGGAGAAGCCCTGATAAGCTGGTCATGCAGAAAGCAAAACACGATTGCCTTATCAACCACGGAAGCTGAATACATTTCAGCAGCAAATTGTTGTTCACAAGTCTTATGGATCAAAAATCAACTTGAAGACTTTTCTGTAAGCTATTCTAAAATTCCTATTTACTGTGATAACACAAGTGCCATAAATCTCTCAAAAAATCCTATTCAACATTCAAGATCTAAGCACATTGAAATTAAACATCACTTTATTAGAGATCATGTCAGTAAAAAGGAAATAGAACTAATTTTTGTTGATACAAAGAATCAGCTTGCTGACATCTTTACTAAGCCTCTAGTTGAAGGAAATTTCATTTCTATCAAAGAAAGGCTAAAAATCATCAAAAATCGTAGTCAAAACTGAAACTAGAAGAATTTTGGACAAAACAGAGAACGTTCTCCATTTGGAATGACTCTCTGCAAAATAGCTCAAAAACGATCTTCTCACTTCAGGAAAAATAAAAATCTCAAAAGTCAACGAACAGCTGTCACTCAACAAAAGAGTAATGGCTCCTGTAACCTACTCTGCCACTTTACTGCTGCCTCCTGCTTCCCAATGTACGTTCATCCCATCCATCAAAATCACGCATGGCAATTGTAAAGTAAACATATAACTTAACTGAAAAGTAAAAATCACTTCTCACTATACAACAAATTTTCACTTTTCTGAAAAAATCTCCTCATCGTTCTACTTGTCTCATATTTCTCTCTTTCACATTTAACAATGGCAAAAACAAAAAGCTCTACAAAGAAACATCCCAAATCACCATCACCATCTCTAACTCACTCACCATCACCTCCACCCAGACCAACACCTCCTCATTCCTCTTCAGAAAAGACCTTTTCTGATTTAATGTCCTCTTCTCGTGAATCATCTCCTATCATTCTTGCCTCTCAAACCTCCTCACTCCCCACAAAAACCTGCCTCTCCTGCTTCTATTGAACCATCACCAATTCCTGATCCAAAACCCACTACTACTACCCCAACCACTCTTCCAGCATCACCTCCTCAAAATGAATGTTCACCTCTGCCTAATCCACAATCATCCACAATGTCACCCATGTTTGTTTTCCCCCAAAAAACCTGCTCTTCGATTTTTAGCATTAGCCAATTATTGGCCTTTCCAGAAGATGGCTCACCTATACCTTCAAACATCAATACTTAAAACTCTCTTCCACATGTTTCTTCTGAAGGTGCAAACACGAGAAGGAGGGTTGAATTGTGTTTGACTTAACTTGAATACTTTTCCTGTTTTTATACTTTTAAAACAAAACTTGATGTATAATTAAAAACAGAGTTAGCAGCGGATAAAAGTAAAAATAAAACTCACAGTTTTTATATTGGTTCACCGTTAACGAGGCTACGTCTAGTCCCTTCACCTTGAAGGATTTCACTAATTCAAACCTTGAATTTCAACCTTGCTACTGACCCTCCAAGTCAGGCTTCTCAAACAGTCTAACAATCCTAGACTTCTTTGAGGAATGCAGCTCCTGTCTTCAGCCAATCTGACAATCCCAGATTGTAGAAGAAATCACAACACTATAAATCTAATTTCCAAGTAACCTGCTACCCCTTCTGACTCCCTCAGATTGTAGACTCTACTTCAACAACTTAGATTTAACACACAACACTATGAATTTAATTGCCAAGTAACCTGCTACCCCTACTGACTCCCTCAGCTTGTAGACTCTACTTCAACAACTTAGATTTGACACAGTGGAACGAAAATAACAAGAGTACTTGCTTCTTGAAATCTGAAACTCACAATTGACTTCTATGAAAATTTGGGTGTTTGCTTTTGGAAGTGTGTGACTCTTTTGTGATTTTCGATTATTGAGTATTCTGCCTTGAGCCTCCTTTTATAGATGCAGATTAGGGCCTCTTCCATTGCTTAAATTCGAGCTGTATCTTGTTGGATTCTCTGTAAAAATAATTTGACCAATTGGGCTTCATATAAATAAAAAACATATCTTCAGATTTGCTTTCAAAATAACTGGCCAATTAAATCTATTGGTTCCTTCCCGCCGCAGCTCCTGAATTCGAAAACACCTCACTTTATTTTTGTAATAAATCTTTTTAATCCTTTGATCAAAATAAATTAAATTCTCCACCGTATAAATTTCCTGATTAAATCTGGACCATTGGATCTTCATGCGCTAGTCCACATCTGGACCATACTGATTGTTATGCTGTGATCCTCTGATTTCGGCCTTCCCTGGACCACACTTCCTGAACCTCTGATCTTATGATTTCGGCCATCTTGGATACGCACCTGATATGCTGAAATCTTCTGGACTCGGCCATTTCTGGACTTGCACATCCTGTTCCTCTAATTTCGGCCAACATTGGGCCATGGTCTGATTTTATGATCTGGACCATCACTGGACCAAATAATAATTTCTGAACCATTGATCTAGAAGTCTTTACTCTTATCTAGACAGATTCTGGAATTTGGTCTGGAACAAACTTAAATTAACTTGAACAAAAAATATTTCAGTCTGGACATTTTACCTTTGATTTTGGACCAGGTCTGGATTGATTCTGGAATTTATTTCTTCTGGTCTGGACTTAGTTTCATGCCCTAAATCAGGCTCTCTTATTGTCTGGGTCAAATCTGGATTGATTCTCTTGTTCTGGACTCATAAACTTAGCTTCTGGTTGAGTCTGGAACAAGTAATTTTTCACTGCCAGGCCATCTTCTGGTCAGAATAACTTCTAGAATAAAATTGATATTTGATTGTTGTTTGTCTTGAACAACTCTCCTTCTGGCAGGCTTTCCAATGGTATGCTCCATGTTTCATTCTGATTTTTATTCCTTCTGATCTGGGCCATTAAAGATATCTTCTGGTCATGTTTTGACATTCCTAGAGTATCTTCTGGTCATTCCAGAATTCATTTTTCCGGAATCCTTTGATCACTGCTTCTGATTCCTTCAGTTTCTGGGGCATTTAACTTAATAATTCAAAGTACAAAATAAGTTTACATAGAGTACATTTGTAAGCATCAAAATCCTAAGTACTTAGAACCAACTTGGTTCCAACATCTTCCTCATTTGCTACCATTTCCACCTTTTGTACTATTACTTCCCCTCCACAATCAACTCCAACAAGTTTTTAGCCTTCACTGAAAAAGTCAAAAATTGATTCTAATAGCTCTAAAACCAACAGAGCCATTTTTGACTCCCTTCAGACAATCCAGGTGCGGCAAATCCATCAAGACAAAAAACAAGCTATTCTTCGTGACTGGATGACAACTCCATTGGCTCCGAAGCTAGGCCTCTAGCCACCCATGCCTAATCCGCCCCCTATATTTCCACCGATCCCACAACCGCATCTCTCGTCGTCATCCGAAGGCTCCTCACCATCTCTCTCTGCTTAGTTGTTTTGATGTCTTTTGTCCCCTTTTTTCTGTGACAAAGGGGGAGAAGTAATATTTATAGATATTTAAGTAGATTTTTAGTTACAAGTTTCAAACATAAAAGTTGTGTAATATCTTGCTAATTCTCGCACATTTGTTAACACATGAACTACCATTTGATACTACTTCTTGTGATATTATGTTTGATCTGATGAAATCTAATTTATATGATACTCTGAGTCTGCTGTGATATGTTGAAATTCATGCTATCATATGCTCTCTTGAATCATATGCAAAAAAATGTTTTAAACAATAACTATTTTTTAGCACTGTTTTATAAAAAGAACAACACATGTTGAGGGGGAGTTTTATCTAAAAACCCCTATCTGATTATTTTAGAATCAAAATTAAAATCTAAATTAATATGTTTTTCAACATCAAAAAATGGGAGATTATTGAGAAAAAACCCCAACTTAAATAATTTTGATGATAAACAAAGATTAATTAAGAATTATAATTATGATTCTAAAGCATATTTTTGTACCTAATATGTGTTTGAATGTATTAATCAAGATAGGTACCAAGAAACTTAAACAAAATCAGTTGAGAGACGCAAGATCGAATCTGAAAATCCAAGAACATTATGGACAACATTCTCATGTCACTAGAGGATGATGTCATCAGAGGATTTCAACAGAGGATGATGTCATCAGAGGATGTCACCAGAGGATGACGTCATCAGAGGATACCTCCAGAAGTCGTCACCAGATCCAGAGGATACCTCCAGATGACGTCACTAGAGGATACATCTAGAGGATACCAAAAATTACCTCCAGAGGATATCACCAAAGGATACCTCCAGATGACTTCACCAGAGGATACTAGAAAATACTTCTAGAGGATACCTCCAGATGACGTCACCAGAGGATACAAGAGGATACCTCCACAGGATACCAAAAAATATCTCCAGACGATATCACCTGGGATCCCTCTAATTTACAAGTCAAGAATACGCATCACTATGATCAAGACTCATTTGCAACACAAAGGAAGAACCAAGTCTGCTCTTGAACATTAGAAGCAGTATGAAGAACGTTCTTTCTTTTTGGCCTACTCTTTCCTAATCACTGACAACGAGCAAATGAGCTATTCCCAACGAGCAAATGAGCTGTCAAAAGCACTTTTTGAGTCTATAAAAGAGAACTCAAGATATAGGCAACAGGCAGAACTGAACAAAGCAATCATTCCATTATTCATAAATCAGATCCAAGAGTTTCTACAATATTCATACATTTCGCTAAGTTCTGTCCTGCTCTTAGAAACTGCAACATCCAATCATGATTGTGTTCTAAAACCACTCTCAGTTCCAAAGATCATAATCAAATACTCAAACACGAGTTGAGGATATTTAGATTATATCAAAACACTTTATCACTCTATCGTAATCTCAAGACAAAGTGAGTAAAAACTAGTCTTGAGAAGTTGTGAAAATCCTTCTATGTTATAGAGAAGGTAGTGTTAGTAATCGTTGTAAAGAGAAGGTATTCCTTTCAAGTCTTTAAATATCAAGTTTAATAGATTCACTAAAACTGTCATTTCAATTAACCAAGAACGTTCTCCGTTTCTGAATCTGAACCAAGAACATTCTCCGTTTTTCTGATTTACAAGCAAGATCAATCTTGAGTTAATATTTTTTCAAGAATTTTAAAAAAGGTTAATTTACAATTCAAACCCCCTTTCTTATAAATTGTTACTTCAATATAAATGGACCGGAAATCGATGTCTGTCAATCGATTGTCAAAAGAGTATGAAAATTGAGTGAAGGAGTTTGTTGATTTTGCAGTGAAGAATGCAAAAGACCCAAATCGAATCATTTGTCCTTGTTTAAAATGGTGTTTTGGAAAACACATTAGAGCAGATGATTTGGAAGGACATTTAGTATGGCATGGAACTGATCAAAGCTATACATGTTGGATAAGACATGGTGAGAAAAAAAAAGGAACACTAATTTTGAGAATGATGCGACATATGCTTTAAATGATTTCGACACAGATACATATGAGTGGGACCGAGTTGAGGAGATTGCAAAAGCAGTTGAAGAAGATCTTTGGGATTGTCCTAAAATGTTTGAGAGTTTGTTGAGTGACGTAGAGAAACCATTATATAATGGTTGTACTAAATTCACAAGACTTTCAGCGATATTAAAGTTGTACAACTTAAAAGCGATTAATGGATGGTCTGATAAAAGCTTCTAAGAATTATTAACACTCCTAAAAGATATGTTGCCAGATGATAATGAACTTCCCAGTCAAACCTACGAGGCTAAACAAATTTTGTGCTCTATTCGCATGAGTTACGAAAGGATTCACACGTGTCCTATCGATTGCATTTTATTTCGAAACGAATATGAATTACTAAAGGCGTGTTTGAAATGCAATGTCTCTCGATATAAGAAGAAAAAATCTACTCCACCAAAAGTCGTGTGGTATTTTCCTATAATACCAAGATTTAGACGCATATATCGCAGTGAAGAAGATTCAAAACACTTGACATGGCATGCAAATGAACACGCGTATCCTGATTTCGGTACAGAGTCAAGAAATCTATGACTTGCACTTTCTACTGATGGAATGAATCCACATGGTCTTCAAAGCATATCACACAGCACGTGGCCTGTGATTTTGTTGATTTATAACCTACCTCCATGGTTATGTATGAAGTGTAAGTTTATGATGTTGTCTCTGTTAATTTCTGGACCCAAACAACCGGGGAATGATATCGACGTATACTTGGCTCCTTTAATTGAAGATATAAAAAATATGTGGGAGACAGGTGTTGAAGTTTATGATGGGTATAAGAAAGAATGTTTCAATTTGAGGGCTATGTTGTTTGGCACAATTAATGATTTTCCAGCATATGGTAATTTATCAAGACATAGAATTAAAGGTCAGTGTGCATGTCCTATATGTGAAGAGAGTACAGATTGGATGCGGTTGAAACATTGTAAGGAGAACGTCTTTCTTGGACATCGTAGTTTTTACCTTTTGGTCATCATTATCGTGGGTGGAAAAATGCATTCAATGGAAAATCAGAGGAAGGTACTACTCCTTTAGTACCGACTGGATATCAAATATTGCAAAAAGTACAAGGTTTGACCAATAAATTTAGCAAACCATTTGCGGGAGAGCTTGTCAAAACTGGGTGGAAGAAAAAGTCAATTTTCTTTGAATTGCCATATTGGAAGTCTTTGTATATAAGAAATTTTCTCGATGTGATGCATATTGAGAAAAATGTATTTGATAATGTTATTGGTACGTTACTCAATGTTCCAAGAAAGTCTAAGGATGGCATCAATGCAAGATTGGATTTGGTCGATATGGGAATAAGAAATGAATTGGGTCCCGTAATGAAGGGGGGTTGAATTTTGTTTGACTAACTTGAATACTTTTTCTGTTTTTGTAGTTTTAAAACAAAACTTGATGTATGAATAAAAACAGAGTTAGTAGCGGATATAAAATAAAAATAAAACACAGAATTTTTATATTGGTTCACCGTTAACGAGGCTATGTCCAGTCCCTTCACATTGAAGGATTTCACTAATTCAAACCTTGAATTACAACAGTTCCACTGACCCTCCAAGTTAGTCTTCTCAAATAGTCTAACAATCCTAGACTCTTGAGGAATACAGCACCTTGACTTCCTAAGTCAAGTCCTCTCCTACCAATTTGACAACCCCAGATTGTAGAAGGAACTACAACGCCTTGAATCTAATTGCCAAGTAATCTGCTACCCCTTCTGACTCCCTCAGATTGTACACTCTACTTCAACAACTTAGATCTAACACAAGGGAAAGAAAATAACACGAGTGCTTGCTTCTGGAAAGCTGGAACTCACAATTAACCTCACTGAAAACTTGAGTGTTTGCTTTTGGAAGTGTATGACTCTTTTTTGATTTTCGATGCTAAGTATTCTGCCTTGAGCCTCCTTTTATAGATGCAGATTAGGGCCTCTTCCAAGCTTAATTTCGTGCTGAATCTTGTTGAATTCTCTTGCAAAAATATCTTGACCAATTGGGCTTCATTTAAATAAAAAACATATCTTTTTTTAAGCTTTAGATTTTCTTTCAAAAATAACTGACCAATCATGTCTTTAGTTTCTTCCCGCCAACAGCTCCTGAATTCCACAATACTTCACTTTATTTTTGTAGTAAATCTTTTTAATACTTTGATCAAAATAAATTAAAATCTCCACCGTTAATCCTCATGATTAAATCTGGACCATTTGATCTTCTGCGCTAGTCCACATCTGGACCATATTAAGTGATCTGCTGTGATCCTCATATTTCGGCCAGCCCTGGACCATACTTTCTAACCTTCTGATCTTCTGATCTCGGCCATCCTGGTCTAGCAAATTGATCTGTTGTGATCCTCTGATCTCGGCCACTGCTGGACCACACATCCTGACCTTCTGATTTCGGCCAACACTGGGCCATGGTCTGATCTTCTGATCTCGGCCAACACTGGGCGATATACTCATATGTGAACCATTGATCTGAAAATCTTCCCTCTGATCTGGACCAATTCTGGACTTGATCTAGATTAAACTGAAATTAAATCTGGAGAAATAATATTTCAGTCTGGTCATTTTACCTTCTGTTTTGGATCAGTTCTAGATCAATTCTGGAGATCATTTCTTCTGGTCTGGACTTAGTTTCATACCCTGAACCATGCTATCTTCTGGTCTGGGTCAAATCTGGATTGATTCTCTTGTTTTGGACCCATTAACTTATCCTCTAATTAAGTCTGGATCAAGTCTGGGCTGTTTATTATTTCACTGCCAGGCCATCTTCTGGTTAGAATAACTTCCGGAATAAATCTGACATTTGACATCTTATGGTCTAGAACAACTCTCCCTTTGGCAGGCTTCCCTCTGGTCTGGTCCAGGTCTCCTTATAACTTTGCTTCCTTCTAATCTGGGCCAGCAAAGATATCCTCTGGTAGTGTTTTGACATTCTGGTGTATCCTCTGGTAATTCCAGGATGCATTCTGGATGCATTTTCTGCCTTTGCAAACTTCATTTTTTGGTGGTATTTAATGTAATAATTCAAGGTACAAAATAAGATTACATGGAGTGCTTTTGTAAACATCAAAATCCTAAGTACTTAGAAACAACTTGGTTCCAACACCTAAGAAGAAGAAGAATCTGGTTCTGTAGTCGAAACAGAAGAAAGCTGCAAGGGCAGCATCAGAATTAGAGGATAGTGACAGTGACTGTGATGATATGGCTTACTTAACCAAAAAGATGGTTAAGATCTGGGAAAACAGGAAGATGAGAGGTTCCAAGAAGAAACATAACAACAAAGATAAGGAAGAATCTGACAAGAAGAACATCATCTGTTATGGATGCAATGAACCTGGACATATCAAGTCAGAATGTCCAAATCTGGAAAAGGCAAACAACACAAGAAGAGTTCTAGATTCAGAAAGAAGGGTCTGATGGCAGCCTGGGATGTATCAGAATCAGAAGAAGAATCGTCTGATGAAGAAGAGGCAGAAATAGCAATGATGGCACACATCAGGTCTGCCTCTGGACCTCATAAAGGCACAGCTTCAGGAAGGAAAGCAGGCAGAAGAATGAATGATCAAAGCAGTCATTCAGGCAAGTCTTGAAGCACATTAGAGGAAGCGATTCTGGCTCTGATGGCTCATAACAACTCAAGCTCTGGACACAGCTCAGGCTCTGAAACAGATTCAGAAGATGAAGACAATGAGGTATTTTCTGATCTCTCTAAATCTGAATTAATTGATGCTGTAAAAGACTTGTTAAATGCAAACAATAAGATGTCTTTAAAACTGAAAATTCTTAGGGAAGATAAGAAAAATCTAACCAAAGAAGTCCATGTTTTAAAGAATCAAAATTCTGAGTATGCAACTGAAAACAAAGATTTTAAAACTGAAGTTGCAAGACTCAAATCTGAAAACAAAACTCTCAAAAGTAATATATGTTCCACTTCCAAAACTGTTTGTGAATCTGATATGCATGAACAATTTTTTGAAAACTTTATTTCTAATGGAATGGAAAGAAGTAAATATGCATCTATGATTTATGGAAACAGTAACACTGGAAAGAGAGGTCTTGGTTTTACATAAATGATTACTGAAAGTAAAGCTATTCATTATGATGTTTTATGCATTGTTTGTGCTAAGAAAGGTCACTCTGAACTATCTTGTCAAATGGTAAAATCTGAACAAGATCAGAGAGCTGTTAAGACTAAGAAACCTGGACCCAATCAGTTCTGGGTACCAAAAGATCAAATTGTCTATGTTGGAGATATTCTGAGCAACCAGAAGGAGACACCAACAATGGTGCCTGGACAATGGATGTTGGCAATGCACAAGCAGAAGAAGGTTTATGTTCCAACATCTACCAAACAGAAGCCAAGTGACTCTGGTAGAAGAAGAACTGGTCAACACAATACCCACTGGAACCAGAATCTAAATCAGTACCAGAACCCGAACCAGAACCAGCATAATTACCAGAATTAGTTTAATCACCAGAATCACCATAAGTTCCAGAATCACCAGAGGAACATGGTGTATCAGCCGAAGCAGAAAGAGAGGAATCAGAATCAAGAGAGTTCTTCAAACACTCCAGTGAGATTCATCAAGACTACAAACCTGGAAGGGAATTCGAATCCCCTCATCCAAACCATGTAATCACAGAACATACGGATTAGGAATCTGAAAATCAGAAGCAAGAGGATTTTCAGAGTAAAAACTGAAACTGTTGCCATAGAGGTTACATCTTGCTGTAAATACTATTATTATTTGATATTTATGTTTACTGTGATAACAAGAAGCTTGATCTTAAAAAATCAAAGCTAGATAAGTATTCTGCAGGTTTTCAAACTGTCAGAGGAATCAGGTGATTCACACGAATTGAACACTTCAGTAGAAACGGCATTCTAGTGGTTTCAAAAACAAGCAGAAACCACCAGAAGCAGAATTAATGGTTTGGCTGTATTGAGTTCATTTTTAAATTATTTGATCTATATTATGTTGTATGACAAACCACAAGAAGCAGAAGAAACAGAAGTACTTGGAAAGGTAGAGGATACAAGCAAGTCAGCAACACATGACAAATCTTCAAAAGATAAATCTGATCAAGTCAGAAACAACCAAGATAAGTCAGAAGAGAAATCTGGATATTTACCAGAATCAGAAGCTGTTACAGATTTACCAGATCCAGAAGCTGATTTATCAAAATCAGAAGCTGTTACAGATTTACCAGAACCAGAAGCTGTTACAGATTTACCAGAACCAGAAGCTGATTTATCATAATCAGAAGCTGTTACAGATTTACCAAAATCAGAAGTTGATGCAGACCAACCAATGTTGATGAAGCTATGGCAGAGGAAGGTTAGATACTTGCAATGCAAGAAGAGCTGAATGAATTCCAAAGGAATGATGTTTGGGATCTGATATACAGACCAAACAAAAACATTATTGGAACCAAGTGGGTGTTCAGGAATAAACTCAATGAAAAAGGTGAAGTGGTAAGGAACAAAGCCAGATTAGTAGCTCAAGATACAGTCAACAGGAAGGTATACATTACTCTAAGACTTTTGCTCCAGTGGCCAGGTTAGAAGCAATTAGAATTCTTTTATCATTTGCTGCTAATCATGATATACTTCTGTATCAAATGGATGTTAAAAGTACATTCTTGAATGGCTATATAAGTGAGAAAGTCTATGTCAAACAGCCCCCTTGACTTGAAAATTCTGATTTTCCAAACCATGTTTTTAAACTTAAGAAATCTTTATATGGTTTAAAACAAGCACCAAGGGCATGGTATGACAGACTTAGCAACTTTCTGCTTAAGAATGAATTTAATAGAGGCCAGATTGATAATACTCTATTTATGAAATCCATTAAAAATGATATTTTGATTATTCAAGTTTATGTTTATGATATCATATTTGGATCGACTAATGGCACTTTGTGCAAAGAGTTTTCTGACCTAATGCAGAAAGAGTTCCAAATGAGCATGATGGGAGAATTCAAGTTCTTCTTGGGAATTCAGATTCACCAAGGTAAATCAGGTATACTAATTCACCAATCTAAATATACTAAAGAACTTCTTAAAAAGTTCAAAATGAGTGAATGTAAGCCTATGGCCACCCCATGCACCCAACCTGCTCACATGAAAAAGATGAAACCAGTCAAAAGGTAGACTAGAAAACATACAGAGGTATGATTGGATCCCTTCTTTATTTAACTGCTTCTAGACCTGACATTTTGTTTAGTGTTTTTGTCTGTGCCCGTTTTCAAGCTGACCCTAGGGTATCCCATTTAACTGCTGTCAAACGAATTTTGAGATACCTTAAAGGAACCACCAACCTTATTTTGTTATACAAGAAAACCCCCACCTATAAACTCAAAGGTTTTTGTGATTCCAACTATGCTGGAGACAAGCTGGAAAGGAAAACTACAAGCGGCAACTGCACCTTCTTAGGTGATAATTTGATCTCTTGGCCAAGCAAAAGACAAAGCACAATTGCCATGTCAACAACTGAAGCTGAGTATATATCCGCAGCAGGATGCAGTTCACAGTTACTCTGGATGAAACATCAACTTGAAGATTACAACATCTTTGAAACCAATATCCCTTTGTTATGTGATAACACTTCAGCCATAAACCTAACCAAGAACCCTATCTTACACTATAGAGTCAAACACATTGAAATAAAACACCATTTCATTAGGGACCATGTTCAAAAAGGGACTTTAAGCATCAAGTTTGTGGACACTGATCATCAATGGGTTCACATCTTCACCAAGAAGCATCTCAGCATTATCTCCATATCTGACTAGCTCAAGTAGTCATTTTAGGAGTTTTTTTTTAATTTTCTTGTAATAGTAGGACCTCTTTTTGGCTGATGACAATAAGGGGGAGAGAGAGAGAGGGAAAAAGGAGAAATAAGTAGAAATGGAGATATAAAAAGAAAGGAGGAGCGAAAAAGAAGGAGATGAAAAGAGAAGGAGTTGAAAAGGAGAAGAATCAGGGAGAGAGAAAATAAAAGAGTGAAACAGAGAAGAAGTTGAAAAGGAGAGGAAACAGGGAGAGAGAAAAATAAAGAGAGAAAAAGAAAGAGTGGAAAAAAGAAGGAGTTGAAAAGGAGAGGCTATGTAAAGGGAGAAAAGAAAGAGAGAATAAAGAAGGAGTTGAAAAGGAGAGAAGAAGAGAAGAAAAGAAAGAGTGAAAAGAGAAGTAGTTGAAAAGGAGAAGAAAAAGTCAGTATCAGACTTACGGGGAGAGATTGGTCTTAGGGGGAGTAATTCAAGTCTTCGAGTTATAAACTAGCAAAATAAGTTAAGGTTTTGTCGTCATCAAAAAGGGGGAGATTGTTGGAACCAAGTTGGTTCTAAGTACTTAGGATTTTGATGTTTACAAAAGCACTCCATGTAATTTTATTTTGAACCTTGAATTATTAAATCAAATGTCACCAGAAGCTGAAGTAATAAGAAGCAGAAGATCAAAGTGTTCCAGAGATTAAATCTCGAAGGTACCAGAAGATACTCTAGGTTGTCAAAACATCACCAGAAGATATCTTTGCTAGCCCAGATCAGAAGACAGCAAAGTCAGAAGGAGACCTGGTCCAGACCAGAAGGAAGCCTGCCAGAGGGAGACTTGATCCATACCAGTAGGAGTCATAAGTCAGACTTAATCCAGAAGTTATTCTGACCAGAAGATGGCCTAGCAGTGAAATAATAAACAGCCCAGACTTGATCCAGACTTAATCAGAGGGTAAATTAATGGGTCCAGAACAAAGGAATTAATCCATATTTGACCCAGACCAGAAGATAGCATGGTTCAGGGTATGAAACTAAGTCCCGACCAGGAGAAATGATCTCCAGAATTGATCCAGAATTGATCCAAAACAAAAGGTAAAATGTCCAGACTGAAATATTATTTGTCCAGATTTAATTTCAGTTTAATCCAGACCAAGTCCAAAATTGGTCCAGATCAGAGGGAAGATTTTCAGACCAATGATTCAGATTTAAGTATTTGGCCCAGTGTTGGCCGAGATCAGAAGATTAGACCATGGCCCAGTGTTGGCCGAAATCAGAAGGTCGGGATGTGTGGTCCAGCAATGGCCGAGATCAGAGGATCACAGCAAATCAGTTTGCTAGACCAGGATGGCCGAGATCAGAAGATCAAAAGGTTAGAAAGTGTGGTCCAGCAGTGGTCGAAATCAGAGGATCACAACATATCACTTAGTATGGTCCAGTTGTGGACTAGCGCAAAAGATCAAATGGTCCAGATTTAATCATGAGGATTAACAGTGGAGATTTTAATTTATTTTGATCAAAGTATTAAAAAGATTTATTACAAAAATCAAGTGAAGTATTGTGGAATTCAGGAACTATTGGCGGGAAGAAACTAAAGACATGATTGGCCAGTTATTTTTAAAAGAAAATCTTAAGCTTAAAATAGATATGTTTTTTATTTAAATGAAGCCCAACTGGTCAAGATATTTTTGCAAGAGAATCCAGCAAGATACAGCTCAAAATTAAGCTTGGAAGAGGCCTTAATCTGCATCTGTAAATGGAGGCTCAAGGCAGAATACTTAGAATCGAAAATCACAAAAGAGTCATACACTTCCAAAAGCAAACACTCATGTTTTCAATGAGGTTAATTGTGAGTTCCAGCTTTCTTGAAGCAAACACTCGTGTTATTTTCTTTCCTTTGTGTTAGATCTAAGTTGTTGAAGTAGAGTCTACAATCTGAGGGAGTCAGAAGGGGTAGCAGATTACTTGGCAATTAGATTCAAGGCGTTGTAATTCCTTCTACAATATGGGGTTGTCAGATTGGCAGGAGAAGACTTGTCTTAGGAAGTCAAGGTGTTGTATTCCTCAAGAGTCTAGGATTGTTAGACTGTTTGAGAAGACTGACTTGGAGGGTCAGTGGTATTGTTGTAATTCAAGGTTTGAATTAGTGAAATCCTTCAAGGTGAAGGGACTGGATGTAGTCTCATTAACGGTGAACCGGTATAAAAATTATGTGTTTTATTTTTTACGTTATATCCACTGCTAACTCTGTTTATATTCATACATCAAATTTTGTTTTAAAAGTGTAAAAAAAGGAAAAGTATTCAAGTTAGTCAAGCACAATTCAACCCCCCTTCTCGTGTTTGCACCTTCATTAAGGTGTTTATGTGTTTTATATAAGTCATGTAATCTGTACTCATCATGTAATTTATAATAATTTCATGTAACTTGAACTGCCAGAACTAAGTTCATGTAATTTAAACTAATTAGCAATTTGTTTGACCTACCAGAACTGAGTATTTATCATTTAGCTTGAACTGTATTTGCTTATACTGATTTTCTGGCAAAACTTGAACTGATCATGTAATTTATCATTGATATACAGGTATTTAATTAATTATTTGGGAAAAAATTTAGTTTCCCCATAAGTCATGTAATCTGAACTCATCATGTAATTTATACTAAGCATTTAGCATTTAGCTCGAATTGTATTTGATTTTATGCTTATACTGATTCTACAAGAATTGTAATATTTGAATTGTATTAAAATTATTTTTACTTTTGATTTTTAAAGTAATTTTAATTATAATTTTTTTAATTATATTAGTTAATTAATACTATATATTATTTTAGAGATGACAATTGGTATCCATGAGTATGGATAATATTATCTCACTACTCTATCTGTAAGATTAAAATGATATACATATTCTATTTTATATCCATATGTTTGGTATTTTACAGCGCTTTTGTCCATAAGCGCTGTAGAAGGCTTTTAAAAACTAAATTACAATTACAAAACATTTACAGTGCTTTTGTCCATAAGCGTTGTAGAAGGCTTTTAAAAAATAAATTGCAATTACAAAACATTTACACCGCTTTGGCCCATAAGCGCTGTAGAAGGCTTTTAAAAAATAAATTACAATTACAAAACATTTACAGCGCTTTTTCCAATCAGTGTTGTAAAATGCTTTTAAAAAATAAATTGCAATTACAAAATATTTACGGCGCTTTTGCCCATAAGCGCTGTAAAATGCTCATATAGCGCCTTTTATATAGTGTGTCTATAAGCGCTGTAAAAAAATATTTAAGGCGCTTTTTATGTAGTCTTTTAAAGCGCTTTTTGTGGAAGCACTGTAATAGGTTAGGTCTTTTAAAGCGCTCTTTGGAAAAGCTCTTTAAAAGGGTTTTTAAAGTATTATGTAGACTGATAATAAGAAATTGCCTCTTCATTTTCTTCTTCATTACGCATTCTCCCTACGAACTTGGCAGTGTGAACTTATGTTTTTATGGAAACCTAGTTCCCTCTTCTTGCTGCACAAGTCATTTCTACTTGTATTTCTGCGAAGTCGTAACCCTAAACTACAAGTATTGTTCTTAATATCATGTTGTCACTAAACTTATAGTGCATGTTGTATTTATTCAATCTGTTGTTCTCACTAAACTGCTTGTTGAAATTATACTACGGAAATGTGTAGATAAATGGATTCCAATAACGATTTAGATGGTCAAAATGATGAAGTTGTCAATACTGGTGTTGTAAACACTAAAGGTTATGAAAACAAAGTGAAACTTGGGGCAACTATAATGCAAAAAGTCATCAAAGCAAGAAGTAATGGAATAAAATTTGAGGTATATATACTATACTTTTGTTTAGAATTTATTTTTTTTCTTTTTTGAAAGCAAGCACTTACTCTATGAGTTTATTAGGTGAGATGGAATCAAAGTGGCCATCCGATTGAGCCCAACAGTTCAATGATGGGAAGTTACATTGGTGCTGTTGTTCGTCACAATATCCCAATAACAATTGATGATTAGAGAGATAAAGCTTTGAAGGATGCTAAAGAAATATTATGGAGTGATATACAAGTAACTTTTTTATTCCGCTTTTTTGTTACTTATAATTTTTTCCATTGAAATACTTTTATTCAAACTCTTTCTTTACTTGGTTTGCAGTCAGCTTTTAACGTTGAAGATGTGCGAAAAACTTATGTGCTTAGAGTTGCTGGAAAAATACATAGAGGATTTAGATCTCATTTGTTAAAATTGCTACTTAAGAGATCGTGATGGAAATTTGAATATTGTGTTTTATGCATATTCATATCGTATTTTTTTACACAAATGATATTTTTTTTATTTATATATAGAGGATTAGTACAGCAAATCGAGAGAGAGCAAAAAATCCAGTACATCCAAAAAATCGTGTATACACGTTTAGAGCAAAAAATTGTAAGTAAACATCACTTTAATGTTATACATTGTGGTAAATTATAAACTATAATTTCTAACTAATATTTGTTTATGTCTTAATGAATAGCTTCAAGAGACAAAATCCGATCAACCATTGGGTCGTCATATCTTGTGGAAGGAGGCTCGATTAAATAAAGATGGAATCGTGGATAATGAAAATGTTCGACAAGTTATCCAACAATGTGTAAGTATACTATCACTTTAATATTTTTTGATATTGTCTTTTAATAATGATATTGAACTTATCTTTTAAATACTACATGTGTTTTAGGAAAATTTAGAACAATGTTTTGAAAATCAAGATGAGAGTAACCAAGTTAGCTACAGGGACATCCCTGGCAAGGTATTCAATGTGTTGGAACCAAATTGGTTCTAAGTACTTAGGATTTTGATGTTTCCAAAAGCACTCCATGTAATCTTATTTTGAACCTTAAATTATTACATTAAATGCCACCAGAAAATGAAGTTTCCAGAGGCAGAAGTGCAAGTGGCAACTGCACTTTCTTAGGTGATATTTGATCTCTTGGTCAAGCAAAAGACAAAGCACCATTGCCATGTCAACAGCTGAAGCTGAGTATATATCAGCAGCAGGATGCAGTTCACAGTTACTCTGGATGAAACATCAACTTGAAGATTACAACATCTTTGAAACCAATATCCCTTAGTTCTGTGATAACACTTCAGCCATAAACCTAACCAAGAACCCAATCTTACACTCTAGAGCCAAACACATTGAAATAAAACACCATTTCATTAGGGACCATGTTCAAAAACGGACTTTAAGCATCCAGTTTGTGGACACTGATCATCAATGGGCTGACATCTTCACCAAAGCATTACCAGAAGATAGGTTCGAGTTCATCAAGAAGCATCTCAACATTGTCTCAATATCTGACTAGCTCAAGTAGTCTTCTTAGGAGTTTTTTTTTAAGTTTCTTGTAATTTTAATTTTATGTCTTTTATTTTCTGTTTTTACTTTTTGTAATTTGTAAAGAGAAAAACAAAAAATACAAAAATAGAAGGACCTCTTTTTGGCTGATGACAAAAAGGGGGAGAGACAGAAAAAGGAGAAACAAGTAGAAAAGGAGAGATAAAAATTAAGGATGAGCGAAAAAGAAAGAGATGAAAAGAGAAGGAGTTGAAAAGGAGAAGAATCAAGGAGAGAGAAAAATAAAGAGAGAAAAAGAGAAGAAGTTGAAAAGGAGAGGAAACAGGGAGAGAGAACAATAAAGAGAGAAAAAGAAAAAGTGAAAAAAGAAGGAGTAGAAAAGGAGAGGAGAAGAGAAGAAAAGAAAGAGTGAAAAGAGAAGGAGTTGAAAAAGAGAAGAAAAAGTCAGTATCAGACTTAGGGGGAGAGATTGGTCTGAGGGGGAGTAATTCAAGTCTTTGAGTTACAAGCTAGCAAAATAAGTTAAGGTTTTGTCATCATCAAAAAGGGGGAGATTGTTGGAACCCAGATTGTTCTAAGTACTTAGGATTTTGATGTTTACAAAAGCACTCCATGTAATCTTATTTTGAACCTTGAATTATTACATTAAATGCCACCAGAAAATGAAGTTTCCAGAGGCAGAAGATCAAGACACCAGAAAATGCACCCAGAAGGTACCAGAGGATATCTTTGTTGGCCCAGATCAGAAGGAAGCAAAGTCAGAAGGAGACCTGGACCAGACCAGAAGGAAGCCTGCCAGAGGGAGACTTGATCCAGACCAGAAAGAATCATAAGTCAGACTTAGTCCAGAAGTTATTCTGACCAGAAGATGGTGTGGCAGTGAAATGATAAACAGTTCAGACTTGATCCAAACTCAATTAGAGGATAAATTGATGGGTCCAGAACAAAAAATTCAATCAGGATTTGACCCATACCACAAGATAGCATGGTTCAGGGTATGAAACTAAGTCTAGATTAGAAGAAATGATCTCCAGATTTGATCCAGAACAGATCCAAAACAGAAGGTAAAATGTCCAGACTGAAATATAATTTGTCCAGATTTAATTTCAGTTCAATCCAGACCCAGATCAGAGGGAAAAGGTTCAAATAAATGGTCCAGATTTAAGAATATAGCCCAGTGTTGGCCTAGATCAGACCATGGCCCAGTGTTGGCCGAAATCAAAAGGTCAGAATGTATGGTCTAGCATTGGCCGAGATCAGAGGATCACAGCAGATCAGTTTGCTAGCCTAGTGATGGCCGAAATCAGAAGGTCAGAATGTGTGGTCCAGCATTGGCTGAGATCAGAGGATCACAACAGATCAGTTTGCTAGACCAAGTTGGCCGAGATCAGAAGATCATAAGATCAGAAAGTGTGGTCCAGGGTTGGCCGAAATTAGAGGATCACAGCAGATCACTTAGTATGGTCCATATGTGGATGAAAGCAGAAGATCAAACGGTCCAGATTTAATTATGATGATAATTGGTGGAGATTTGATTAAAATTTGATCAAACTATTAAAAAGGATTTGATACAAAAATAAATTGAAGACTTGTGGAATTCAGAAGCCGTTGGGTGGAAGAAACTAAAGAAATGATTGGCCAGTTATTTTTTAAAGCAAATCTAAAGCTTAAAAAAGATATGTTTTTTATTTAAGCAAAGCCCGATTAGTCAATATATTTTTGCTAGAGAATCGAGCAAGATACAGCTGAAAATTAAGCTTGGAAGAGGCCCTAATTCGCATCTATAAAAGGAGGCTCAAGGCAGAATACTTAGTATCGAAAATTACAAAAGAGTCATACACTTCCAAAAGCAAACACTCAAGTTTTTAGTGAGTTCCAGCTTTTCAGAAGCAAGCACTTGTGTTATTTTCTTTCCCTTGTGTTAGATCTAAGTTGTTGAAGTAGAGTCTACAATCTGAGGGGGTCAGAAGGGGTAGCAGATTACTTGGCAATTAGATTCAAGGCGTTGTAATTCCTTCTACAATCTGGGGTTGTCAGATTGGTAGGAGAAGACTTGACTTAGGAAGTCAAGGTGTTGTATTCCTCAAGAGTCTAGGATTGTTAGACTGTTTGAGAAGACTGACTTGGAAGGTCAGTGGAACTGTTGTAATTCAAGGTTCGAATTAGTGAAATCCTTCAAGGTGAAGGGACTGGATGTAGCCTCGTTAACGGTGAACCAGTATAAAATTCTGTGTTTTTTTTTTTACTTTATATCCGCTGCTAACTCTGTTTTTTATTCATACATCAAGTTTTGTTTTAAAACTGCAAAAACAGAAAAAGTATTCAAGTTAGTCAAACACAATTCAACCCCCCTTCTCGTGTTTGCACCTTCAATTGGCATCAGAGCTCGGTCTCAAGGCTGAGCACTTAACAGTGTTTGAGGAAAGGTCCAAGGGGTTCAACATGGAAGAATCCAAAGTTAATTGGGAGGCAACATCAACATACCCCCACTATTTAATGGAGAAAGATTTGAGTATTGGAAGGACAAAATGAGAAGTTTCTTCATATCTCAAGATCCTGAATTATGGAAGATGGTAGTCAAAGGATACACTGCACCTACTGTTCCAGAAGATCCAACTAAAGAACTGGACATGGATGATATGAAACCAGACCAGATTATACAAACTTCATCACAAGTCCAGAAACATCATGATCAGTGCCATCACATTCAAGGAATTTGACAGATACACAGATGAAGAAATAGCAAAGAGCATATTCGACAGTCTGGTTCTGACCTATGAAGGAAGCCAGCAGGTTCAAGAAGCAACGGCTAACATACTGGTCAAACAGTATGAGATGTTCAAGATGGAAGATGATGAAAACATTGATGGAATGTTCTGCAGAGTCCAGACTCTGATATCTGGACTAAAGGTCTTGTAGAAAAGCTACACAACAACATATCATGTCAAGAAGATTCTAAGAAGCTTACCAACCAAGTGGAGTCCAATGGTTACTGCAGTTCAGCAAGCCAAAGATCTAAACAACCTAAAACTTGAAGATCTGATCAGGTCACTCAGGTCTCATGAAATAGAACTAGAAGCAGATGAACCAAAGAAGAAGATGAATCTGGCCTTGAAGTTGAAACAGAAGAAAGCTGCAAGGGCATCATCAGAATCAGAGGATAGTGACAGTGACTGTGATGATATGGCTTACTTAACCAAAAAGATGGTTAAGATCTGGGAAAACAAGAAGAGAAGAAGCTTCAAGAAGAAACATAACCACAAAGGAAAGGAAGAATCTGACAAGAAGAGTATCGTTTGTTATGGATGCAATGAACCTGGACATATCAAGTCAGAATGTCCAAATCTGGAAAAAGGCAAACAGCACAAGAAGAATTCCAGATTCAGAAAGAAAGGTCTGATGGCAGCCTGGGATGCATCAGAATCAGAGGAAGAATCGTCTAATGAAGAAGAGGCAGAAATAGCAAAGTTGGCACACATTAGGCCTGCCTCTGGACTTCACAAAGGCAAGAATTTAGAAAGGAAAGCAGGCAGAAGGAAGAATGATCAAAGAAGTCATTCAAGCAAGTCTGGAAGCACATCAGAGGGAGCAATCCTGGCTTTGATGGCTCATAAAAATTTAAGTTCTGAATACAGCTCAAGCTCTGGAACAGATTCAGAAGATGAAGACGATGAGGTATTTTCTGATCTCACTAGATCTGAATTAATTGAGACTTTAAAAGACTTTTTAAAAGCAAACAATAAGATGTCTTTAAAACTGAAAACTCTTAGGGAAGATAAGAAAAATCTAACCAAATAAGTCCAAGTTTTAAAGAATCGAAATTCTGAGTATGCAACTGAAAACAAGGATTTTCAAACTGATGTTGCAAGACTCAAATCTGAAAACCAAACCCTTAAAAGTAATATTTGTTCCACTTCCAAAATTGTTTGTGATTCTAATATGCATGAGCAATTTTTTCAAAACTTTATTTCCAATTGAATGGAAAGAAGTAAATATGCATATATGATTTATGGAAATAGTAACACTAGAAAGAGAGGTCTTGGTTTTACAGAAATGGTTGCTGAAAGTAAAGTTGTTCATTCTGATGTTTTATGCATTGTTTGTGCTAAGAAAGGTCACTCTGAACTATCTTGTCCAATGGTAAAATCTAAACAAGATCAGAGAGCTGTTAAGACTAACAAACCTGGACCCAATCAGTTTTGGGTACCAAAAGATCAAATTATCTATGTTGCAGATATTCTGAGCAACCAGAAGGAGACACCAACAATGGTGCTTGGACAATAGATGTTGACAATGCACAAGCAGAAGAAGGTTTATGTTCCTGCTACAACAAGACAAAGGCAATCTGAGTCTGATGGAAGAAGGTCTGGTCAACTCAACGAGAACCAGAATTCGGAATTAGAACCAAAACTGGAACAAGAATCAAAACTGGAACCAGAATCAAAACTGGTACCAAAATCAGAACAGGAACTGGAACCAGAACCAGAACTGGAACCAGTATTAGAAGCACAGAAACTAGAACCAGAACCAGAACTGGAATCAGTATTATAAGCACAGAAACTGGAACCAGAACCAACACTGGAACCAGAACCAATACTGGAACCAGAATCAGAATCAACACTGGAACCAGAACAGGAATTACCAGAATTACCAAATTCAGCAGAACCACCATATTCACCCAAATCACCAGAATCACCAGAATCATCAACGTTATTAGAATCACAGGATTCACCAAAATTACCAGAATCAAAACATGTTCCAGAATCATCAAAGAAACATGGTTTATCAATCAAGGCAGAATAAAGGAAACTGCTCAAATAGACCAGAAGAAGAACTGGCTCTAATGGCTCGAACAGAAGCTAAGTCTTAATCTAAGTCTGACTCTGACTCTAAATCTGACAGAGAAAAGGCAAGGTCTGATCAGCAACACAAAACTTGGTATCTTGACAGTGGCTGCTCCAAGCACATGACAGAAGACAAATCTATGTTTCTGGATCTGACTATGAAGAATGGAGGCAAAGTTTCTTTTGGAGGAAACCAGAAAGGTCAAATTATTGGTACAAGAACTGTTGGTAACATTTCTTCTTCCTTTTCTATTAAAAATATTCTGTTAGTTAAAGGGCTAAAACATAATCTTCTAAGCATAAGTCAATTAAGTGATTGCAACTATGATGTTATTTTTAATCAAAAAACTTGCAAAGCTGTTAGTCAACTTGATGGGTCGGTTTTATTTACTGGCACTAGGAAGGATAATATCTATAAAATTGATCTGTTCAGTCTTGCTAAGCAACAGGTTAAATGCTTATTGTTTGTGAGTGAGCAGAATCTGATTTGGCACAAAAGGTTAGGGCATGCAAACCCTAGGCTTATATCCGAATTGAGCAAACTCCAGTTGGTAAGAGGGCTTCCCAAGGTAAGTTCCAAAACTGAGATTCTGTGTGAAGCATGTCAAAGAGGTAAACAAACTAAAAGCTCTTTTAAAACAAAAAAAATGTGTTTCTACCTCTCAACCACTTGAACTGCTTCACTTAGATTTGTTTGGTCCTGTTCAAACAGCTGCTCTCGGTGGTAAGAAATATGGTTTTGTGATTGTTGATGATTACTAAATGTAGACTTAGGTAAAAATTTTAAAGAACAAAGATGAATCTCACAAAGTATTTATTTCTTTCTATAAGCAAGTTATGAATGAGCAGGGTATTAATATCATAACCATCAAAAGTGATCATGGAGGTGAATTCGAGAACAAGTATTTTGAAGAATTCTGTGATGAGAATGGCATCTCTCACAACTTCTCATCCCCCAGAACACCTCAACAGAATGGAGTGGTAGAAAGGAAGAACATATCACTGCAGGAGATTGCCAGAACCATGCTGAATGATATGAAGGTTGCCATCTACCTTTGGGCAGAAGCTGTCAACACAACCTGCTACATTCAGAATAGAGTCTACATCAGGTCCATCTGAAATAAAACTCCATATGAACTGTGGAAAGGTAAGAAACCCAATATTTCCTACTTTAAGCAATTTGGCTGCATCTGTTTTATGTTGAACACTAACGATAACCTAGCTAAGTTTGATTATAGATCTCAAAAGTGTATCTTTATTGCCAGAACCATGCTGAATGATATGAAGGTTGCCTCTACCTTTGGGCAGAAGCTGTCAACACAACCTGCTACATTCAGAATAGAGTCTACATCAGGTCCATCTGAAATAAAACTCCATATGAACAATGGAAAGGTAAGAAACCCAATATTTCCTACTTTAAGCAATTTGGCTGCATCTGTTTTATGTTGAACACTAAAGATAACCTAGCTAAGTTTGATTCTAGATCTCAAAAGTGTATCTTTATTGGCTACTATGAGAAATCAAAAGCTTATAGAGTGTTTAACAAAGAAACTAACATTGTGGAAGAATCAATCCACATTAAGTTTGATGAGAAACAGCTTGACTCTGAAAAGTCAAAGCAAGATGAGGAAATTGCAGGTGAGGATGTAGCTCACAGTTAAGCTGGATGAAACATCAACTTGAAGATTACAACTTCTTTGAAACTAATATCCTTTTTTTCTGTGATAACACTTCAACCATAAACCTAACCAAGAACCCTATCTTACACTCTAGAGCCAAACCCATTGAAATAAAACACCATTTCATTAGCGACCATGTTCAAAAAGGGACTTTAAGCATCCAGTTTGTGGACACTGATCATCAATGGGCTGATATCTTCACCAAAGCAATACCTGAAGATAGGTTCCAGTTCATCAAGAATCATCTCAACATTATCTCCATATCTGACTAGCTCTAGTATTCATCTTATGAGTTTTTAATTTTCTTGTAATTTTACTTTATGTCTTTTATTTTCTTTTTTTTACTTTTTGTACTTTATAAAGAGAAAAACAAAAATACAAAAATAGTAGGACCTCTTTTTGGCTGATGACAAAAAGGGGGAGAGAGAGAGAGAGAGAAAGGATAAATAAGTAGAAAAGGAGAGATAAAACGAAAGGAGGAGAGAAAAAGAAAAAGATGAAAAGAGAAGGAGTTGAAAAGGAGAGGAAACAGGGAGAAAGAAAAATAAAGAGAGAAAAAGAAAGAGTGAAAAGAGAAGGAGTTGAAAATGAGAGGCAATGTAAAGAGAGAAAAGAAAGAGAGAATAAAGAAGGAGTTGAAAGGAGAGGAAAAAGTCATTATTAGACTTAGGGGCAGAGATTGGTCTGAGGGGGAGTATTTCAAGTACTTCGAATTTTTTCAAGCTTTTCAAAGTCTTTTTAAATAAGTTATAAGTTAACAAAATAAGTTAAGGTTTTGTCATCATCAAAAAGGGGGAGATTGTTGGAACCAAGTTGGTTCTAAGTACTTATGATTTTGATGTTTACAAAATTACTCCATGTAATCTTATTTTGTACTTAGAACTATTATATAAAATGTCATCAGAAGATGACGTCACCAGAGGCAGAAGATGACACCACAAGAAGGTACTAGAGGATGCATCCTGAAGGCACCAGAGGATACACCTCTAGAGGATATCAGATGATATCATCAAAGAAGAATAGATCAGAGGATGACGATACCAGAAGTAGAAATCAGAGGATGATGTCACCAGAGGATGTCACTAGAAGATGACGTCACCAGAAGCATAAATCAGAGGATGGTGTCACCAGAAGATGACGTCACGAGAAGCATAAATTAGAGGATGATGTCACCAGAAGATGACGTCACCAGAAGTAGAAATTATAGGATGACGTCACCAGAGGATGATCATTAGAGGAATATGTTAGAGAAAAATGCTCAAAACAAAATTAGAGCAAAAGACTCGAGAAACAGAATCTAGCTAAAAGCATGCTCAAAACAGAAGCGGAGCAAAATGCTCAAAACAAATTAATCTAAATACACTCCAGAAGTAAAGCATCAGTGAGAAAAAGACTCAAAACAGAATCTGAGCAAACTACTCCAGAATATTCTTAAAACAGATTAATCGAAATACACTCCACAAGTAAAGCATCAGTGAAGTCCTAAAGTTCAACTATAAATAGAGACTTAATGTTGAAGATTAGTGTATCGAAAATACTTGAGAGTCATACACTTCCAAAAAGCAAAATACTTGACTTTTCAGTGAGGTCAATTGTGAGTATCTGCTTTCCAGAAGCAAGTACTCTAAGTTTTTCTTTCCCTTGTGTTATGTCTATGTTGTTGACGTAGAGTCTACAATCTGAGGGAGTCAGAAGCAGTAGCAGATTACTTAGCAATTAGATTCAAGGTTATTTTCCTCAAAATTCTAGGGTTGTTATACTTTTTGAGAAGACTGACTTGGAGGGTCAGTGGTACTTTGTAATTCAAGGTTTTTGAATTAGTGAAATCCTTCAAAGTGAAGGGACTGGACGTAGCCTAGTTAACGGTGAACCAGTATAAAAGTTTGAGTTTTTATTTACTTTATATCTACTGCTAACTCTGTTTTAATTCATACATAATAGTTTTGTTTTAAAACTAAAAAGTATTCAAGTTAGTCAAACACAATTCAACCCCCTTTCTCGTGTTTGCACCTTCATCTCTCTCTTTATCGCTCTCTTTCTCTTTGTCGCTTACTCTCTCTCTCTCACTGTCTTTCTCTCTATTTGGTTCACTTTTCATGGTTATTTTTTTTTAAAAGGAATGAAGAAATGGTTGATTAATTTATTTTCTTACCCTATTTTCTTTTTGCAAATTTTGACCGGAACCCTAAAATTTAAAATCCAAATTCTCAAAGGCATTCTACATCACAGGGTAAGAACTTGAACCCTTCTATGTAAGTTTGGATATGTTGATGTGGTGGGATGTGAGTGCAGTGAGATATGTAGAGATGGGTGTTATTGTTTGTGGAGTGGAATTTGGGAATACGTTGAGTTAGAAGGGATTAACTGTTAGGCTTAAGATTGTGAGATGTGAGGGGAAATGGTGGGGTTTTTTTGCTGGTGAGTTTATTGGTAAAAGAATGTTCTTGTTTCAATATTCAGGTGGTTTTAATTTGGACTATTGCTTTAATAAATTTAGGGTTGATTAAAAATTATACAATTTTTGGTATAGTTTTTAGATTGTACAATTACACAATATATTGATCCATAAACTAGTTGGGGAGCAATCCCATAATTAACTGTGGAACATTGGTTCAACATTTTTGGAGTAAGATTATTTTATATATCCTGTTAATGAGTTCAACTACTGTGTGGATAGTAATCAATACAGTATAACCTATTTTTAATATAATGTTGCAGGAAAAAGTTGTTTGGTTGCTTGAGCACAATTTTCACATTAAGAATATCTTCAATACAAAAGGATCAATGCGTCTTTTTGAGATATTGATCAAAGTGAGAAAGAAGCGCAAGTGTCCAACTTGGATGGGCGAGAGTGTTCGGAGTGATCTTGAGAAGATATGGATGGATCCGTCGTATAAGGAGATATCAAATCGAGCTAAGAAAAATCGTGCTTCTTCTAAAGGAGGAGTTGTCCATACTGGTGGATCTATATCCATCACGGAGCATTACCATTCAGATGGTACGTTTTCTATGTTAAAGTCTTCATTATAATACCATTTAATGCTTGGCCCAAGGACATGCATCCTATTTGCTATTTTTATTGTTTTGTTGTGTTGTTGTTTGAGAATGCATAGAGTTGTTTTGATGAAATGGTTGTTGTGTTAGTGGCTTAAAAATGTGGCTCTCATCCTACTAATGTTACTGTTTTACTATTTTGTTGCTTTTTATTTTTTGTAAGGCTAAAGAGTTATGTAGAGACCCCACATTGTATGTGGTTTTTTTAAAAACTCACACTAAGAAGAAAGACAACTTTTGGGTTGATGGAAAAGCAAAAAAATATATGTAACGAAAATTAAATTATTGATTTTTTAATTTGTATTTCTTGTAAAAATAATTTGATTATGTTACATAATTTTTTATTTGAGCAGAAAATATTTCAAGGTAAGTTACAAGTCTAGTCTCATATTCATGTCTGTTGGGGAAAAGAATAAATGGCGTATCTAGGGCGTTAGAGATAAATCATCGCTTTATAGACCAAGTGTTACAAGTCTAGTCCCATAATCTCGTCCATCTAGAGGTTGCACCAATGTCTTGTTTCAATACTCTAACGAGATAACTATACAAATAGAAGCAATTGAGGAACGAGCAAAAGCGGCAGAAATTGAGGTAGAAGAGGTACAAGATGAGCTAAGACAAGTAGAGCAATGTCGACAAGAGGAAGCTCAACAAACAGAGCAACGCACTACAGAGCTCCAGATGCAACTAGCGACATTAGCAAAATGTGTTGCTTCCATACAGGCTGAATCCTCCTGTTGTCGTCGTAATCCAAATATTATGATAAAGACGCACTACACCAAAATATTGCTTTTATAGCGCACCTTTCACAACGCTTGTTAAGTAAAAGCATTGTTGTATTATATTTTAAAAATACACGGAGTCTTAGACAACACTTTTTTTAAAAATGTTGTCTTATGTGCGTGTCTTTTAAAAAAGTGTCGTCATATGTACTAATACTTATATAATAACAAAGCTTTTGACGACGCTTTTTTTAAAAACGCTGTCATAGGTATAATAATAACGTCTTTTAAAGCCCTTTTGCTATAAGCGTTGTCGTCATAATAATTTAAAAACGTTTTTATAAAAAATGTTGTTATATTAGCCCATTAAAACTAAAACTAAATAAAATTAAACAAAATTTTTAAAATCAAAAAATTTAAACTAATTAAACAAAAAGAAAACCCCTTTTATCATAAACTTTTCCCCAAAAAAATATCACACATTTGCAATCAGTTTAATTAATCTGCAATTTTAGAGTATGAAAAAAGTACATCACTAACGATGTTACACAAACTCAAAATATTTTGACAAAATTTCTCTAATTTTTAAAGTCGCAATAACTATTTTTTTATTTATTTACATGTAACTGATACAAATCAAACCCCTGAAATCAATCAAAACATTTCTGGTAATTTCATTACCAAAACCATTAGTTTCATCTAAGCGCTGTCGTCATAATAATTTAAAAACGTTTTTATAAAAAATGTTGTTATATTAGCCCATTAAAATAAAACTAAATAAAATTAAACAAAATTTTTAAAATAAAAAAAAAAAATTAAACTAATTAAACAAAAAGAAAACCTCTTTTATCATAAACTTTTCCCTAAAAAAATATCACACATTTGCAATCAGTTTAATTAATCTACAATTTTAGAATATGAAAAAAGTATATCACTAAAGATGTTACACAAACTCAAAAAAATAATTTCTCTAATTTTTAAAGTCACAATAACTATTTTTTTTTTTTATTTACATGGAACTGATACAAATCAAACCCCTGAAATCAATCAAAACATTTCTGGTAATTTCATCACCAAAACCATTAGTTTCATCTAAAACTCCAACGCCAACGATGTCCTTGTTCTTCTAAAACTCCCATTGAAGAACCTTCCAGAATTTCTAAACGACATTAAACTCGAGAGACTCTCAACATCATTCTCTTCCATCCTCTTTTGTCGATCGGCTGCTCCCCTGCGTACGTGTGCGCCTCTCACTCTCTTCGCGACCTCGTGTTTCTCACTCTCCCTTCTCGCATCTCCTTGTGTCGACGCCGCCTCTTTGCGACTCTGTTTCTTCATCTCGCTGCAACTCCTTCATCCATGGTCATCGCTTATTCTGCAGACTTTCAACCGGTAAACCATGTTTTTCCTCTTCCAGTTTTTTATTTCAAATGAATTAAAAACTGGTTTAGTGATTCATAATTGTTTATTTGGCTGAGTTATGAATTAAAAACTTGTTTATCTATTCATAATTGTTGGTTTTTGTTAGTCAGTTAGTTAGGGCTATGTAATTGATTCAGAATTGTTTTTGCCTATACTGGTATGCTGACTTTACGATTTGGTTATTCAACATTGATTTATTTTATTTTATTTTTTAAATTGAAATGTACTAACCTTTTGTCATAATTTATAGATTTTCAGGCAATGTGTGAGAGAAGATACAACTTTGGAAGGTTAAGTTATAATTGGCACAAAAACAAATAAGAAGGATTATTATTGTAGGAGTAGAAGTTCTATTATGGAATTTGAATCAAATTTGACAAAGCATAGAAAGTCATCAGCCACATCTTGTATGCCTGGGTCTTGTAGAATTCCAATTGGTGAAAGATATCATGATTTTCTTTAGTTGGTTGATACTCAAGAAGACATTTTCATATTGTTTTGGTTTGATTGATTGGTCACAAACAAAAAAAGTTTGCTACTTGTTTGTTCATGATATATAAAGATTGTGTGTAATTGCTGATTTGAAAAAATGCCTGGTTTTATTGCTGGCAAGAAGAGATTTTTAGAGACAAATTTTTCCAATGGTGTTGATTTCACTGGAATTGGCAAGATTTCACTGGAATTGTGGTGTTGCTTATCATTAACTCAACCATTAGTTTCATTGAGGAAAACAATGCAGGCAATGCTGCAACTGCTTTGATGGTTAGTCTTGCCCCCAAAACAAAGGTACCATTTATTTAGTCATTCCAAGTGAGTGAATTCACCCATTTAGTCTATAAAAAAAAGTAGAGGTACCAAAATTTATTCCTAAAATTAACAAAATTAAAAAACCATTCTGAAATTCAAAATAATCTATCACATTAGTTATTTATATCTAGTCAATTTTATGTCTCTTAGTTTCATAAATTGTTTTGATATTTCGTTAATTTCAAGGATCGATTGATCTGACCTCGTATTGGTGATTCACTCCATTTCTATTTGTAATGTTGATGGATTTTTATTATAAGTATAAGAGTTTAATAGTAAGTTTTACATTGTCATCCAATCACATCTAATCATATAGAAGCTTGTTGAGATATTTTAACAAATAATATAACAAAGTGTCACTAATAAAATGTGATTGGATGATACTGTAAAAAGACTTTACATTGTAAGTGTGCATGGACATCTAATTTATTAACATTTGATAGCTAATAAGAAATAATTCAATTTGAATTTGTAGGTGTTGAGGGATGGAAAATGGAGAGAGCAACAGGCAGAATTTTTGGTACCAGGAGATGTGATCAACATCAAGTTGGGAGACATTATCCCAGTTGATGCCCGTCTCTTGGAAGGAGATCCTTTAAAGATTGACCAATCTGCCCTCCCTGGTGAGTCCTTTCCAGTCACAAAGAACCCTGGTTTGGAGGTTTTCTCTGGTTCAACTTGCAAACAAGGGGAAATTGAAGCAGTTGTTATTGCAACTGGTGTCCATACTTTCTTTGGTAAGGCTGCACACCTTGTAGACAACACCTACAATGTTGGTCACTTCCAAAAAGTATATATATGATCCTATCTTTTACCTTTCCTTTAATTAATTATGGTGTTCAAAAGTTAGGGCCGGTTTATTTTTCTAAAATATGCATTCGTTTTAACTAGCTAATAATAAGATACGAGACTCTTGAAGGTGAATCACTGCAACGAAGAGAAGATGAAATACTCGCTAGGAATGATGCATTATTGGAAATAATGAAAGCAATTCTATTTGACTTTTTCATTGTTTCTGAAAATGCAAACAATTATTCATTTTGAGAGTCTTTTCTGTACTTGTTAGCAAGTAAAATTAACACGATTTTTACATAATATAAAAAATATTTTCACAAACTAAACGTAGTAGAGCATATGATCTAACTTTGGATATTAATTTCATTGGTTTGCATTAGGTGTTGACATCCATTGGTAACTTCTGTATCTGCTCAATTGCAATTGGAATGTTGGTTGAGATCAATGTGATGTACCCAATCCAAAATAGAGCTTACAGAGATGGTATTGACAACTTGTTGGTGCTTCTTATTGGAGGTATCCCAATTGCCATGTCAACTGTCTTGTCTGTGACCATGGCTATTGGATCTCACCACCTTTCTCAGCAAGGAGCTATCACAAAGAGGATGACAGCCATTGAAGAAATGGCTGGAATGGATGTTCTCTGCAGTGACAAGACTGGAACTCTAACACTTAAGAAATGGACGCTGATTGAGAGCATTCGTCGCCCGAGATGGGGTTGCTTTGACTGTGGATTTAAGGGGAAACTCTATGTAATGGGTGGAAAGTCAAGATTTACAATTGGAAATTGTAAGTTTGTTGATGTTTACAACCCTGAAAAGCATAAATGGTGTGAGATAAAAAATGGACGAGTCATGGTTACCGCTCATGGAGTACTGTTATTTTTAATTGACAGCTTCTAGTGTTATTTTTAATTGAGATTTTTAAAATATTGGTGGTTTTTGTTACTCAGTTAGTTAGAGCTATGTAATTGATGTTGTTGGAATTGAGAGAGCCTTAATGTTGATGACATATATATTTGGGATTTATAGTTAGATAATGATAGAGTTTGATTATAAATGTATAGTAGAATTTCCACATCATATTTTAGTTATTAATTTCTTAGAAAAGCACTACTAAAACTCTATTAAATAATACCTACGTCAGCGTTTTTCTTAAAAAAAGTGCTATAAAAGCTCTATTAAATAATACTTACGATAGCGCTTTTTAGAAAAAAACACTTTAACATATCACCTACGACAGTGCTTTTCTAGAAAAAGCGTTGTCAAATGATAGATATAACTATGCTTTTTTCCAAAAAGCCTGTAAAGGTGATATTAAATCCCACCTACGACAATGCATTTTCAGAAAAAGCGCTATTAAATATCGCCTACGACCGTTCTTTTTACATTTTAAAAGCACTGTTGTATCTTTTAACAACACTACATACTATAACGCTTAAAAGCGTTATTAAATGCATAAAAAAAGTGATGTTAAAGCCTAATTTTGGTGTAGTGATGAGTGAAACGGTGATGACAGTGAGGAGTAATATTGATTTCTATTGTTATTTTCATTTAGTAGTTATGACTACATCTTTTACTTAGACTTGTAGGCATTATCTATATATAATTTCACGATAGTATCATTGTGTATTTTGAAACTTATGGTAGTAACAATGTGCTTATTTTGAAACTTATGGTAGTGTAAATTGTCCTTACTTTGAGACTTGTGGCAGTCCCTCTGTGTATTTTGACAACACTATTTAGATAATACTTCACTTTGTTTTGACAATGATGTTTGTTATGCTTAAAATTTATTATAAAAAGAGATTAAAAAAATACAGCAAATAGTAAAAAACAAAAATGTATTGAAAATCATATTTACCCACAAAAATTCCCTAAGTACATCGATACATAATTGGAATGTTATTACCCATGCCCCTTATGTTGGTAAATTACCCACGACCATGTCATGGATACAACTAGTAATATCAAGTAAAAAACAATACTGATTTCATGTATTGTCCATGAGTAATGTTACTTGTAACTTTCCTGTGGGTATGCATCTACGTCTTTACCCACAGAAAGGTCATGAGTTGCAATACTCACAAAGAATCCAGAGTCGTTTTACTCACATAAATTTCCTGAGTATGTGTATCCCAGCGCTTGTCTATGGGTAAATATTTACCTACGAGCCAATTAACTACAAACTTGTGTCCGTTAGTAATTTTACGTTACCTGTAGAATTTATGTTGGTAAAGACAAAATTTGCTGCATTTAATAATAGTTTTTCTTGTAGTGATGGGTGACTCACACTTGAGGGGGAAATTGTTGGAATTCAAGTGAGTTGTTAGTCCCTTGTCAAGGTGTCTTAAGGATCTTAGATGTTTAGTCCATTATTGTTGCAGTGCTCCCGAACTCCCAAACAATTGGTATTAGACCCATGATTTGGCTTGGTGGGGGAGCGGGAGTCGGAGATCCTAATATGAATCAAGTCTAGTGTTGTGGGTGACTCACACTTGAGTGAGATATTGTTAGAATTCAAGTGTGAGCAGTTAGTCCCACATCGACTAGCAATGGTGGAAATGCAAGTAGTGTCAAGGTTTCTTAGGGATCGTGGACGTTTGGTCGATTGCTGTTATCGTGCTCCTCTGAAATCCCTAGCAAGTGGTATTAGAGCAATGGTTCGGTTTGGTGATAGAGTGGGATGGGAAATCCTTGTGTGGATCAAGTCTAGTGTTGTGGGTGACTCACGCATGAGGGGGAGATTGATGGAATTCAAGTTTGAGTGGTTAGTATCTCATCAACTAGGAATTCAGGAAATGTTGCATATATAAAAGAAGTGATCCATATACCCATTGCCTTAAGGTTTTCGGTTGAGATATGGTGTCAAGATCTCTTAGGGATTTTGGTCGTTTAGCTCATTACTACTGTCGCACTCTGTTGGACTCCCACAAAGTTGAACTTATCAAAATCTCTTATGTAAAAAAGATTGTTTTGATATCTAAAATGTGACTTCTCTCAAAAGTTAACAATTTTTCTCTTTCTTCACCATGTTTTTTAATTGGAAAATTTGAGGACTTCATTTATTTATTCATTTCGTTTTATTAAGAGAAAGGAACTTTACAAAAGTTCAATATATGGTTCTATTAGTTCATTTCTCACTAAATATCACTTTGTTGTGTAATGGAAACAACTAACGGTTATAAAATTAAAACCACAATGCACGGGAAAATTGGTTTTAAAACTAGTTCAAATATAAACAAATTAGAATTTAATAACGAATTTGAATTTGGTAAACGAGGTTTGAGGTTAAAGAAGGATTAGGCAGAAAGGGGATTTGTGGTTTCGAGTGTTGAAATATAAGTATGGATTGGAGAAGTTAGGAAGGGGTCGGCGGTTTTGTCATAAGTCTTTGTGTTGGAGAGATATTGTGGCTATTTTTTAGGGAGGTGAAGGAGAGCAAGGGTGTAGGTTTGGGAGTAATTTGTTTAGGGAGGTGGTGATGGTCTGAGTACTTTGTTTTGGAAATTTTCGGGGATTAGTGGAGTGGCCCTTAAAGATAGGTTTCATAGGTGGATTAACCATGTTGTAGATAAAGATGTGTTGGTGGCGCCTATGGTGATGGATGGGTTAGAGGTAGGTGGAGGAGGGTGGAGATAGAGATGCGTATTGTTTTAGTGGGAGGAGGAGTTGTTAGGGCAATGTATTGTTGGAACCAAGTTGGTTCTTTCACTTAAAGTTTTGATGTTAACAAAAGTATTTTATGAAAATAACATATTTGACTTAGAATAAGAATGAAAAATGCCAGCAGAAGATGACGTCTCTAGAAGATACAAGTTAGAAGCAGGATGAAGTCACCAGAGGAAGATCACCAGACGATATCATCAGAGGATATCACCAGATGATATCATTAGAGGATATCATTAGAGGATATAATTAGAGGATATAATTAGAGGATATCATCAGAGGATATCATTAAAGAATATCACCAGAGGATATCACCAGAGAATATCATCAGAGGATATCATCGGAGGATATCATCAGATGAACCTGTCAGAGGATAGCAGAAGAAGATCCCATCGGAGGATATAATCAGAAGTTCCCATCAGAGGATCCCGTTGAAGGATAATTCTAGAGGATCTCATTAGAGGCAAAACTCAGAAGCTACATCATTAGAAGCTGAAAATATGCTCAAAATAGAATTTGAGTAAAATGCTCAAAACAAAATCGGAGCAAAAGACTCCAGAAACAAAATCTAACTGAAAGTATGCTCAAAACAGAATCTGAGCAAAATGCTCAAAACAGAATCGCAGCAAAAGACTCCAGAAATAGAATCTGAGTAAAATACTCTAGAATATTCTCAAAACAGAATCAATCGAAATACACTCCAGAAGTAAAGAAACAGATCAAAGTGAAGCTCTAATTTCAACTATAAATAGAGGCTTAATGCTGAAGAATAATGTATCGAAAAATAGAAGAACTCAAGCAAAAATTCTTAAGTATTCAAAGAGTTCAAAGGAGAGAAACACTTGCTTAAAAGATAAATATTTTCTAAGTGTTATTTTCTTAGAGTGTGAGGCTGATTGTCATCATAAATTTTTCAGAAGCAAACAGTCAAGTTCAAGTTAAGCTTATTGTGAGTTTTAACTTTCCAAAAGTAGTTACTCAGTTTTAATTTCGATCCCTTGTATAAAATCCTATAGTGTTGAAGTTCCTACTAAAATATGGGGTTGTCAGGTTGTTAGAAAAAGACTTAGCTTATAGGTTTAAGGTTGTGAAGTTCCTCAAAAGTCTGGGGTTGTCAGACTGTTTGAGAAGACTTGGCTGGTATAGTCAAGGTGTTGTTGTTCCTCAAAAGTCTGGGGTTGTCAGGCTGTTTGGGAAGACTGGCTTGAAGGGTCAGTGGTGTTGTAATTCAAAAGAGGTTGAATTAGTGAAAAGGCCTTCTGAGGGAATAGACTGGACTTAGCCTAGTTAAAGGTGAACCAATATAAATTTGAGGTGTTAACTTTTATTATCCACTGCTTATTTACTATGATTGCTCATTATTCAACTAATTAGCAAAAACAATTAAAGTTTGTCAAACACAATTCAACCCCCCTTCTTGTGTTGCACCTACAATTGGTATCAGAGCTCGGTCTCAAGGCTGAGCACTTTACCGAGTTTGAGGAAAGATCCAAGGATCAATATGTATGAAGAAGATGTTGGAGGAAACATCAACAGACCTCCTTTATTTGATGGAGAACGATTTGAGTACAGGAAGGACAGACTGAGAAGTTTTTTTATTTCACAAGATCCTGAACTTTGGGACTTGGTGGAAGATGGCTATACTGTTCCAAATGATGAAAACAATGATGACATTCCAAGAAAAGACATGGATACAGATCAGAAGAGGATGTACAAAATGCATCACAAATCCAGAACCTTTATGATCAATGCAATCACCTTCAAAAAATTTGACAAGTGCACCAACAAAGAAACAACAAAGAGCATTTATGATAGTCTGATTCTGACCTATGAAGGAAGTAAGCAAGTTCAAGAAGCTAAAGCAAACATTCTGGTCAAGAAATATGAACTATTCAAAATGGAGGAAGATGAAGACATTGAAACTATGTTTTCCAGTTTCCAGACTCTAGTATCAGGACTAAGGGTACTAGAAAAGAGTTACACTACTGGTGATCATGTAATGAAAATACTTAGAAGTCTGACAATCAAGTGGATGTTGGAACCAAGTTGGTTTTAAGTAGTTAGGATTTTGATGTTTACAAAAGCACTCCATGTAATCTTATTTTGAATTACTATATTAAATGCCACCAGAAGATGAAGTTATCAGAGGCAGAAGCTGAAGTCACCAGAGGCAGGGGATGAGTAATCAGAAGGTAAAATCAGACCAGAGGATACACCTCCAGAAGTCACCAGATAATGCATCCAGAAAGTACCAGAGGATGCATCCTGAAGGCACTAGAGGATACACCAAGATGTCAAAACACCTCAAGAGGATATCTTTCCTGGCCCAAATAAGAAGGAAGCAGAGTCCAGAAGGAGACCTGGGCTACACCAGAAGGAAGCTTGCCAGTGGGAGACTTGTTCCATACCAGAAGGAATCAAAAATCAGACTTGGTCCAGAATTTATTCTGACCAGAAGATAGCTTGACAGTGAAATGATAATCAGTCCAGACTTGATCAAGACTTAATATAGCATAAATTAATTGGTCCAGAACAAGAGATTTAATCCAGACTTAATATAGCATAAATTAATTGGTCCAGAACAAGAGATTTAATATGAAACCAAGTCCAAATTTAATATCAGAAGAAATGATGTCCAGATTTAATCCAGACTTGATCCAAATCAGAAGGTAACTGTCCAGATTAAAATGACATATGTCCAAACTTAATTTCAGTTTAATCCAGACCTAGTTCAGAATTGGTCCAGATCAGAGGGAAGATATTCAGATCAATGGTCCAGATTTAAGCATATGGCCCAGTGTTGGCTGAGATCAGAAGATCAGACCATATGGCCCAGGGTTGGCCGAGATCAGAAGATCAGAACGTGTAGTCCAACATTGGCCGAGATCAGGGGATCACAGACTTGGAGGGTCAGTGGTATTGTTGTAATTCAAACTTTTTGAGAAGACTAACTTGGAGGGTCAGTGGTATTGTCGTAATTCAAACTTTTTGAATTAGTGAAATCCTTCAAAGTGAAGGGACTGGACGAAGCCTCGTTAACGGTGAACCAGTATAAAATTCTGTGTTTTTATTTTTACTTTATATCCGCTGCTAACTCTGTTTGATTCATACATCAGGTTTTGTTATAAAACTGCAAAAACAGAAAAAGTATTCAAGTTAGTCAAACACAATTCAACCCCCCTTCTCGTGTTTGCACCTTCAATTGGCATCAGAGCTTGGTCTCAAGGCTGAGCACTTAACAGTGTTTGAGGAAAGGTCCAAGGGGTTCAACATGGCAGAATCCAAAGATGATTTGGGAGGCAACATCAACAGACCACCACTGTTTGATGGAGAAAGGTTTGAGTATTGGAAGGACAGAATGAGAAATTTCTTCATATCTCAAGATCCTGAATCATGGAAGATGGTAGTCAAAGGATACACTGCACCTACTGTTCCAGGAGATCCAACTAAAGAACTGGACGTGGAAGATATGAAACCAGACCACAACAAATTATACAAAGTGCATCACAAGTCCAAAACCATCATGATCAGTGCCATCACATTCAAGGAATTTGACAGATGCACAGATAAAGAAACAGCAAAGAGCATATTCGACAGTCTGGTTCTGACCTATAAAGGAAGACAGCAAGTTCAAGAAGCAAGGGCTAAAATACTGGTCAAACAGTATGAGATGTTCAAGATGGAAGATGACGAAGACATTGATAGAATGTTCTGCAGATTCCAGACTCTGATATCTGGACTGAAGGTCTTGAAGAAAAGCTACACAACAGCAGATCATGTCAAGAAGATTCTAAGAAGCTTACTAACCAAGTGGAGACTAATGGTTACTGCAGTTCCGCAAGCCAAAGATCTGAATAACTTAAGACTTGAAGATTTGATCAGCTCACTCAAGTCTCATGAAATAGAACTAGAAGCAGATGAACCAAAGAAGAAGAAGAATCTGGCCCTGAAGTCAAAACAGAAGAAAGCTACAAAGGCATCACCAGAATCAGAGGATAGTGACAGTGACTATGATGATATGGCTTACTTAACCAAACAGATGGTTAAGATCTGGGAAAATTGGAAAGCAGTCAGAAGGAAGAATGATCAAACCAGTCGTTTAGGCATGTTCGGAAGCACATAAGAGGAAGCAATTCTGTCTCTGATGGCTCATACCAACTCAAGTTCTGAATACAGCTCAGGCTCTGGAACTGATTCAGAAGATGAAGACAATGAGGTATTTTCTAATCTCACTAAATCTGAATTAATTGATGCTGTAAAAGATTTTTTAAATGCAAACAATAAGATGTCTTTAAAACTGAAAAATCTTAGGGAAAATAAGAAAAATCTGACCAAAGAAGTCCAAGTTTTAAAGAATCAAAATCTTGAGTATGCAACTGAAAACAAGGATTTTAAAACTAAAGTTGTATGAATCAAATCGGAAAACCAAACTCTCAAAAGTAATATTTGTTCTACTTCCAAAACTGTTTGTGAATCTGATATGCATGAGCAATTTTTTCAAAACATTATTTCTAATGGAATGGAAAGAAGTAAATATGCATCTATGATTTTTGGAAACAGTAACAGTGGAAAGAGAGGTCTTGGTTTTACAGAAACTATTGCTGAAACTAAAGCTGTTCACTATGATGTTTTATGCATTGTTTGTGCTAAGAAATGTCACTCTGAAGTATCTTGTCCGATGGTAAAATCTGAACAAGATCAGAGAGCTATTAAAACTAACAAACCTGGACCCAATCAGTTCTGGGTACCAAAAGATCAAATTGTCTATGTTGCAGATATTCTGAGCAACCAGAAGGAGACACCAACAATGGTGCCTGAACAATGGATGTTGGCAATGCACAAGCAGAAGAAGGTTTATGTTCCAACATCTACCAAACAGAAGCCAATTGACTTTGGTAGAAGAAGAACTGGTCAACATAATACCTATCAGAACCAGAATCAGAATCATAGGAGGAACATGAAATATCAAAGAAATCACATACATCACACGAATCAGAACAGGAACTAGAACCAGAATCAGAATTAGAACCAGTATCAGAGGAACATGAACTGGAACCAAAACCAACGCTAGAACCAAAATTAGAATAGGAACTGGAACCAGAACCAGAACTGGAACCAGTAACAGAGGCATAGGAACTGGAACTAAAACCAACACTGGAACCTGAGTCATAATTAGTACTAGAACCCGAACCAAAACCAGAACATGTATCAGTATCAAAGGTTTAGGTATGATCATCAGAATTACTCTAATTATCAGAATCAGTATAACTACAGGAATTATCAGAATCATCAGAATCACCAAATTCATCCAACTCATCCAAATTTCCAGAATCACCATATGTTCCAGAATCACTAGGGGAACTTGGTGTATCAGCTGAAGCAAAAAGAGAAGAATCAGAATTAGGAGAGTTCTTCAAACACTCCAGTGAAATTCATCAAGACCACAAACCAGGGAGGGAATTCAAAGCCCTTCATCCAAACCATCTAATCACAAAGCGTACAGATTCAGAATCTGAAAATCAGAAACAAGAGGATTTTCAGAGTAAAACTGAAACTGTTGACATAGAGGTTACATCTTGTTGTAAATACTATTATTGTTTGATATTTATGTTTAATTTGATAACAAGAAGCTTGATCTTAAAAAATCAAAGCTAGATAAGTATTGTGCAGGTTTTCAAAGTGTCAGAAGAACCAAGTGATTCATGTGATGTGAACACTTCAACAGAAATAGTATTTCAGTGGTTTCAAAATCAAGCAAAAACCACTTGAAGCAGAATTAATGCAAGATAAAGATAGTGCAGGTTCACCAGAACCAAAGGGAGCAAAAATAGAAGCAGATGAAACAAAAGTACTTGGAAAGGTAGAGGATACAAGCAAGTCAAAACACATGACAAATCTTCAAAAGATAAAACTGATCAAGTCAAGATAAGTCAGAAGAGAAATCTTGATATTTATCAGAATCAGAAGCTGTTACAGATTTACCAGAACCAGAAGTTAATTTATCAAAATGAGAAGCTGTTATAGATCTTCTAGAACCAGAAGTTGATGCAGACCAACCAATGTTGATGAAGCTCTGGCAGAGAAAGGTTGGATACTTGCAATGCAAGAAGAGCTGAATGAATTCCAAAGGAATGATGTTTGGGATCTGGTATCCAGACCAAACAAAAACATAATTGGAACCAAGTGGGTGTTCAGGAATATAAAATCATTAGGTGGTAAGGAACAAAGCCGGACTTGTAGCTCAAGGATACAGCCAATAGGAAGGTATAGATTACACTGAGACTTTTGCTCCAGTGTCCAGGTTAGAAGCAATTAGAATTTTTTTATCATTTGCTGCTAATCATGATATAATGCTGTATCAAATGGATGTTAAAAGTGCATTCTTGAATGGCTATATAACTGAGGAAGTCTATATCAAACAGCCCCATTGATTTGAAAATTATGATTTTCCAAACCATGTTTTTAAACTTAAAAAATCTTTATATGGTTTAAAACAAGCACCAAGGGCATGGTATGACAGACTTAGTAACTTTCTGCTTAAGAATGAATTTGATAGAGGCCAAATTGATAATACTCTATTTAGGAAATCCATTAAAAATGATATTTTAATTATTCTAGTTTATGTTTTTGATATCATCTTTGGAACGACTAATGGCACTTTGTGCAAAGAGTTTTTTGACCTAATGCAGAAAGAGTTCCAAATGAGCCTGATGGGAGAACTTAAGTTCTTCCTGGGAATTCAGATTCACCAAGGTAAATCAGGTAAACTCATTCACCAATCTAAATACACTAAAGAACTTCTGAAAAAGTTCAAAATGAGTGAATGTAAGCCTATGGCCACCCCTATGCACCCAACCTGCTCACTTGAGAAAGATGAAACCAGCCAAAAGGTAGACCAGAAAACATACAGAGGTATGATTGGATCCCTTCTTTACCTATTTGCTTCTAGACCTGACATTTTGTTTAGTGTTTGTGTTTGTGCCCATTTTCAAGCTGACCCTAGGGAATCCCATTTAACTGCTGTCAAAAGAATCTTGAGATACCTTAAAGGAACCACCAACCTTACCTTGTTATACAAGAAAGCCCCCACCTACAAACTAAAAGGTTTTTGTGATTCTAACTATGTTGGAGACAAGTTGGAAAGGAAAAGTACAAGTGGCAACTGCACATTCTTAGGTGATAATTTGATCTCTTGGTCAAGCAAAAGACAAAGCACCATTGCCATGTCAACAACTGAAGCTGAGTATATATTAGCAGCAGGATGCAGCTCACAGTTAATTTGGATGAAACATCAACTTGAAGATTACAACATCTTTGAAACCAATATCCCTTTGTTCTGTGATAACACTTCAGCCATAAACCTAACCAAGAACCATATCTTACACTCTAGAGCCAAACACAATGAAATAAAACACCATTTCATTAGGGACCATGTTCAAAAAGGGACTTTAAGCATCCAATTTGTGGACACTGATCATCAATGGGCTGATATCTTCACCAAAGCATTACCTGAAGATAGGTTCGATTTCATCAAGAAGCATCTCAACATTATCTCCATATCTGACTAGCTCAAGTAGTCATCTTAGGAGTTTTTTTTATTTTCTTGTAATTTTACTTTATGTCTTTTATTTTCTTGTTTTTACTTTCTGTACTTTGTAAAGAGAAAAACAAAAATACAAAAATAGTAGGACCTCATTTTGGCTGATGACAAAAAGGGGGAGAGAGAGAGAAAAAGGAGAAATAAGTAGAAAAGAAGAGATAAAAAGAAAGGAGGAGCGAAAAAGAAAGTGATGAAAACAGAAGGAGTTGAAAAGGAGAGGAAATAGGGAGAGAGAAAAATAAAGAGAGAAAAAGAAAGATTGAAAAGAGAAGGAGTTGAAAAGGAGAAGAAATAGGGAGAGCGAAAAATAAATCAAAATGAGATGAAAAGAGAAGGAGTTGAAAAGAATAGGAGAAGAGAAGAAAAGAAAGAGTGATTTAAGAAGGAGTTGAAAAGGAAAAGAAAAATTCAATATTAGACTTAGGGGGAGAGATTGATCTGAGGGGGAGTATTTGAAGTACTTCGAGGTATAAGCTAGCAAAATAAGTTAAGGTTTTGTCATCATCAAAAAGGGGAAGATTGTTGGAACCAAGTTGGTTCTAAGTACTTAGGATTTTGATGTTTACAAAAGCACTCCATGTAATCTTATTTTGAATTACTATATTAAATGCCACCAGAAGATGAAGTTATCAGAGGCAGAAGCTGAAGTCACCAGAGGCAGGGGATGAGTAATCAAAAGGTAAAATCATACCAGAGGATACACCTCTAGAAGTCACCAGATAAGGCATCTAGAAGGTACCAGGGGATGCATCCTGAAGGCACCAGAGGATACACCAGGATGTCAAAACACCTCCAGAGGATATCTTTCCTGGCTCAGATAAGAAGGAAGTAGAGTCCTGTAGAAGACCTGGACTACACCAGAAGGAAACCTGCCAGTGGGAGACTTGTTCCATACCAGAAGGAATCAAAAGTCAGACTTGGTCCAGAATTTATTCTGACCAGAAGATAGCTTGACAGTGAAATGATAATCAGTCCGGACTTGATCCAGACTTAATCAGAGCATAAATTAATTGGTCCATAACAAGAGATTTAATCCAGATTTGGCCCAGACCAGAAGATAGCATGGTCCAAGGTATGAAACCATGTCCATATCAGAAGAAATGATGTCCAGATTTAATCCAGACTTGATCCAAATCATAAGGTAACTATCCAGATTAAAATGTCATATGTCCAGACTTAATTTCAGTTCAATCCAGAAGCAGTTCAGAATTGGTCTAGATCAGAGGGAAGATATTCAGATCAATGGTCCAGATTTAAGCATATGGCCCAGTGTTGGCCGAGATCAGAAGATCATACCATATGGTCCAATGTTGGTCGAGATCAGAAGATCAGAACGTGTGGTCCAGCATTGGCCGAGATCAGAGGATCACAACAGATCAGATTGCAAGTCTAGAGTGGTCGTGATCAGAAAATCAGAAAGTGTGGTCAAAGGTTGGTCGAGATTAGAGGCTCACAGCAGATCAGTTTGTATGGTCCAGATGTGGACGAGAGCAGAAGATCAAACAATCCAGATTTAATCATGATGATAATCAGTGGAGACTTGATTAAATTTGATCAAAGTATTAAAAGGATTTGATACAACAATAAATTGAAGTCGTATGGGAGTTCAGAAGCTATTGGCGGGATGAAAGATTTGATCCAGAAATAATTAAAGACAGGATTGGCCAAAGTTACTTTTGTAAGCAAATCTGAAGCTAAAAGGATATGTTTTTTATTTAAGAGAAACCCGATTGGCCAAGTTATTTTTGCAAGAGTATCTGGCAAGATACAGCTCGAATTTAAGCTTGAAGAGACCCTAATTCACATCTATAAAAGGAGGCTCAAGACAGAAGACTTAGCATCAAAAATCACAAAAGCGTCATACACTTCAAGAAGCAAACACTCGAGTTTTTCAGTGAGGTTAATTGTGAGTTTCAGCTTTCCAGAAGCAAGCACTCACGTTTTACTTTCCATTGTGTTAGATCTAAGTTTTTGAAGTAGAGTATACAATCTGAGGGAGTCAGAAGGGGTAGCAGATTACTTAGCAATTAGATTCAAGGCGTTGTAATTCCTTCTACAATCTGGGGTTGTCAGATTGGTAGGAGAAGACTTGACTTGAGAAGTCAAGGTGTTGTATTCCTCAAAAGTCTAGGATTGTTAGACTATTTGAGAAGACTGACTTGGAGGGTCAGTTATATTGTTGTAATTCAAACTTTTTGAATTAGTGAAATCCTTCAAAGTGTAGGGACTGGACGTAGCCTCGTTAACGGTAAACCAGTATAAAATTCTGTGTTTTTATTTTTACTTTATATCCGCTGCTAACTTTGTTTGATTCATACATCAGGTTTTGTTATAAAACTGCAAAAACAGAAAAAGTATTCAAGTTAGTCAAACACAATTCAACCCCCTTCACGTGTTTGCACCTTCAGTGGAGACCAAAGATCACTGCTATTCAGGAAGCTAAAGATCTGAATACTCTAAAGCTGGAAGAATTAATCAGCTCCCTCATATCACATGAAATTGAGTTGGAAGAAGATGAACCTAAGAAGAAGAACAAAACTCTAGCCTTGAAATCCAAGCAGAAGAAGGCTCTGAAAGCAACATCAACATCAAAAGATAGTGATTCAGATGATCAAATTCTGAACTCATAGGAAGAAGAGATTGCTTTCTTATCTAGAAAGTTTAGAAAGATGTGGCACAACAGAAGGAAGAAATTTTCCCAGAGATATTCCAAGCAGTTCAACAAAGGAAGTGATGATACACATGACAAGAAAGGTATCATCTGCTACGGATGCAATGAATCTGGACATATCAAGTCAGAATGTCCAAATATGGAGAAAGGGAAGCACCAGAGGAAAGATTCTAGAACAAAGAAGAAAAGTATGATAGCTACATGGGATGATTCTGATGAATCCTCTGAAGATGAACAAGCAGATTTGGCTATGCTGGCTCACACAAACTCTGTCTCTGGATCCAACACAAAATCTGATTCTGGAAGAGAATCAGAAGATGATGAAACTGAGGTATATTTTGAATTCACTCGATCTGATTTGATTACTGTTCTGAATGACTTTTTAAACAGCAATTACAAATTGTCTTTAAAACTGAAAATTCTTAAGAATGAAAATACAAATCTAACATAAGAAGTTAATGTTTTAAAGAATCAAATTGCAGAATTTAAAACAGAAAGTGCCATTCTTAAAACTAATATTGCAGAGTTGAAAACAAAGAATGTATGTTTGAAAAACAGTTTTGCTGAACTTAAAGTTGAAAGTCTAACTCTGAAAAATAACCATAATTCAACATCAATTGAAAATACCACATGTAATTCTGATATGCATGAACAAGTTTTTCAAGAATTTCTTGCTAATGGTATGGAAAGAAGCAAATATGCTTATATGATTTAGGGAGTCAGTAGGAATGGAAATAGAGGCATAGGATTTGAAGAAACTATACCTGAACCTAAACCTGTGCTTAAACTTGTTCCCTCTGATATTGTGTGTGCTGTTTGTTACAAGAAAGGTAATTCCAAAGTGTCTTGTCCTATGCTAAATACAAGGAAAAACAAGAAACTTTTCAAGACTAACAAACCTTGACCCAGCCAGATTTGGGTACCTAAAAGCAAAATCATTTTTGTTGCAGATGTCCTTAGCAAACAAGTTAAAACACCAGTCATGGTACCTGGACAGTGGATGCTCGCGACATATGACAGGAAAAAGGTTTATGTTCCAAGAATTGACATTGAGCAAATGAGGCACAGTAACTTTTGGAGGAAAGCAAAAAGGCCAGATCATTGGTCAACGAACAGTTGGTAATGGTACCTCTCCTTCTATTAAAGATGTCTTGTTTGTTAAAGTTCTTAAACATAACTTGTTGAGTATAAGTCAGTTAAGTGATAACAATTATGATATTATATTCAATCAAAAAACATGCAAGGCAATCAGTCAGATGGATGGATCTGTGCTTTTCACAGGTCAGAGACACAATAATATTTATAAAATAAATCTGTTTAGTCTAGGAAAGCAAGTGGTTAAATGTCTTATGTCAGTAAATAAAGAGAATTTAATGTTGCACAAAAGATTAGGTCATGCAAATCTTAGATCAATTTCAGAATTGAACAAACTTAAGTTAGTAAGAGGTCTACGTAATCTTAGATACAAAACCGAAATCTTGTGTGAAGGTTGTCAAAAGGGAAAACAAACCAAAAATTCCTTTACTCCTAAGAAATCAGTAACTACCTCAAAGCCTCTTGAACTTCTACATATGGATCTGTTTGGACCAGTGAAAGTAGCATCTCTAAATGGAAAGAAATATGGCTTTGTTATAGTAGATGATTACTCTAGGTGGACATGGGTAAAATTTCTAAGAAGTCAATATGAATCGCATACTGTATTTATAACATTCTGTAAACAAGTCATGAATGAAAAATGTTTTAAGATAGTGTCAATTAGAAGTGATCATGGAGGAGAATTTAAGAACAAATTCTTTGAAAGTTTCTGTGATGAGAATGAAATTTCTCACAACTTTTCTTCTCCTAGAACACCTCAACATAATGGAGTTGTAGATAGAAAGAATAGATCACTCCAAGACATGGCCAGAACTATGTTAAATGATTTAAATGTTGCAAAACACTTTTGGGGTGAAGCAACCAACACTGCATGTTACATTCAGAATATAGTCTATATTAGGTCTATGTTGAATAAAACACCATATGAATTGTGGAAAGGTAAAAAGCCTAGCATTTCTTACTTTAAACAATTTGGCTGTATCTGTTATGTGCTGAATACTGAAGATATCATTGGTAAGTTTGATTCTCGATCTCAAAAGTGTATCTTCATTGGATACTCTGAAAGATCTAAGGCTTATAGAGTGTTTAATACTGAAACTCATATTGTAGAGGAATCTATACATGTTAAATTTAATGACAAACAGCTTGACACTATCTTGCAAAATCAAAGCAAGATGTTGATATTGCAGATTCACCAGAAGCAGACAAACCAGCAGAAGCAGATAAACCAGCCGAACATGGAGAAGTGAAGGATACAAGCAAGTCAGAAGCATGTGACATATCTTCAAAGGATGAATCTGATCAAATCAGAACCAGTCATGAGAAGTCAGAAAAGAAATCTGGATGGAAATACCAGTCATCTCATCTTGAAAATCTGATCATTGGAAGTGGAAGTGATTCCTTAAGAACCAGATCATCACTAAAAGTCATCAGTTTGTTTGGCTTACTCTCATCGATTGAGCCTACCTCTGTTAGTGAAGCATTGGCAGATGATGGATGGATTATTGCAATGTAAGAAGAGTTAAATGAATTTAAGAGGAATGATGTTTGGGATCTAGTTCCAAGACCAGAGAAGAACATTGTTGGAACCAAGTGGGTCTTCAAAAATAAGCTAAATGAAAAAGGTGAAGTGGTCAGAAACAAGACAAGACTTGTAGCACAAGGTTACAGTCAACAAGAGGGCATTGATTACACTGAGACATTTGATCTAGTGGCCAGGTTAGAAGCTATTCATATCTTATTGTCTTTTGCTGCAACTAATAACATCAAACTATTTCAAATGGATGTTAAAAGTGCCTTTCTCAATGGTTATTTGAGTGAAGAAGTATATGTTAAACAACCTCCTAGTTTTGAAAGTTCTGAATTTCCAAACCATGTTTTTAAACTTAGAAAAGCCTTGTATGGGTTAAAACAAGCACCTAGAGCATAGTATGATAGACTCAGCAACTTCTTGCTTAAAAATAACTTTAAAAGAGGACAAATAGACAATACTTTGTTTAGAAAATGATATTCTGATCATTAAAATTTATGTTAATGACATTATTTTTGGATCTACTAATGGTATTCTTTGTCAAGAATTTTCTGAATTAATACAACATGAATTTCAAATGAGTATGACGGGAGAACTTAAGTTCTTCCTAGGGATACAAATTTAGGAAAGTCCAAAAGGTATTTACATTCACAAAACTAAATATACAAAGGAACCTCTCAAAAAGTTTAAAATGAGTTATTGCAAACCTATGGCTACACCAATGCATCCTACTTGTTCACTTGATAAATATGAATCAGACCAACAAGTTGACCAGAAAATCTACAGAGGAATGATTGGATCATTACTCTACCTTACTGCTTCTAGACCTGATATCATGTTTAGTGTCTGTGTATGTGCCCGATTTCAATCTGACCCTAGAGAATCTCATCTAACTGCTATTAAGAGAATTCTTATATATCTAAAAGACACTACAAATCTTACCTTGGTCTACAAGAAATCTCCTAAGTACCAACTTAGTGGATATTGTGATTCTGACTATGCTGGAGATAAACTTGAAAGGAAAAGCACCGGTGGCTATTGCACCTTTTTTGGTGACAACTTGATCTCTTGGTCCAGTAATAGACAACACACCATTGCCATGTCAACAACAGAGGCTGAGTACATTTCAGCAGCTGGCTGCAGCTCTCAACTACTTTGGATGAAGCATCAACTTGAAGACTACAAAATATTAGAATCCAACATACCCATCTACTGTGATAACACCTCTGCAATTTGTCTAACCAAAAACCCGATCCTAAACTCAAGAGGTAAACACATAAAGATCAAACACCATTTTATCAGAGATTATGTTCACAAAGGAGTACTCAACATTCAGTTTGTAGACACTGAACGTCAATGGACTGACATATTCACCAAACCACTACCTGAAGATAGTTTTGACTTCATCAAGAAAAATCTAAACCTTACTTTGTTAAATGATTAATATTGTAATGTCTTCAAGTAGTTTAGTTTACATTAGGTTTTTTTTTTTAAAAAAAAAATTCATTCTAATTCAGCAACATTTCTTTTTGTTTGATGACAAAAGGGGAGAAGATGTAGTATTTGATAAAATATTCGGGGAAAAGATGATGTATTTGATATGGTATCTGGGCATTAGACTTAGGAGGAGAAAATATAAAATGAAGCTTAGTCTTAGGGGGAGTCAAAGTCAAAAGAAAGAAAAAGTATTATAAAAATACATGGTTTGGTCATCATCAAAAAGGGGGAGATTGTTGGAACCAAGTTGGTTCTTTCACTTAAAGTTTTGATGTTAACAAAAGTATTTTATGAAAATAAAATATTTGACTTAGAAGAAGAATGAAAAATGCCACCAGAAGACGAAGACAACGTCACCAGAAGATACAAGTCAGAAGCAGGATGAAGTCACCAGACGATGGTCACCAGAGGATGATCACCAGACGATATCATCAGAAGATATCATTAGAGGTTATTTGGATCACGTGTTTGATTTATCATAAGTGGTCAAAATAAGGTCATATTTAACAATATTGCTTTTGATTTGATAATGGTGGTAGAACACATTAAGATTCTATCATGGTGGTGGATGAAAGTAAAAGGAAAAGGCTTTAATGTAAAGCATAAGTGCAAAAGTATTTTTAAACATAATCATATGGCTAATGTTTTGATGATAACAGAATACATATAAATAAAGAACAAGAACCCCCTAAATATATATGCTAAGTGTGCAGATTAAAGGCAAAAGTTATGTTAATAACTATTCAAAGTAGCCTAGATTACAAGTACTTTAGAGATTCCATTGGATCAAAATGTAAACGAAATACTATGGAAACAAGTGCATCAAAGCATATCTCGCTATATAAGGTCTATCCTCTGATGACTGGACGAAGGCAAAAGAAACCAAGACGTTACTTTAGCTTGACAGCGTAAAGTTTCGTGACACACACCGTTGTTGTCGCAAGCTTCAGTTGCCTTTGGGATACGAGCAACATAGTACCCCGATTGCCTCAGAAAAACCTAACTAGATTATATTCCTCTGCCTCTAATACATAAGTTTAACAAGAATTCTGCTGCTTCTACCTTTGACAAGCGTGATGATCCAATAACTGCCTCGGCCTCTTATAATCTCTTCAAGCGTTTAACTATGAACTTTTATGTATACTTTGATAAAGTCAATGCCTCTAGAAAAGTCAACTCTTTGACAAAGTCAATGACTCTAGAGAAGTCAACCCTCTGACAAAGTCAATGTCTCTGGAAAAGTTAATGCTTTCACAAAAGTTAATGATTTGATGCTCTGCAAGACATCCTCTAATCAATGTACCTTCTGTTTGTGCGCATCATCTGATAATCATCCAGAATCTATTTTCTTTGTGTTGGAACCAAGATGGTTCTAAGTACTTAGGATTTTGATGTTTACAAAAGCACTCCATGTAATCTTATTTTGCACCTTGAATTATTACATTAAATGCCACCAAAAAATGAAGTTTCTAGAGGCAGAAGATGAAGACACCAGAAAATGCAACCAGAAGGTACCAGAGGATGCATCTTGGAATTACCAGAGGATATCTTTGCTGGCCCATATCAGAAGGAAGCAAAGACAGAAGGAGACCTAGACCAGACGAGAAGGAAGCCTGCTAGAGGGAGACTTGATTCAGACCAAAAGGAATCATAAGTCCGACTTAGTCTAGAAGTTATTCTGACCAGAAGATGGTCTGGTAGTGAAATGATAAACAGCCCAGACTTGATCCAGACTTAATTAGAGGATAAATTAATGGGTCCAAAACAAGAGATTCAATCTAGATTTGACCTAGACCAGAAGATAGCATGGTTCAGGGTATGAAACTAAGTCCAGACCAGAAGAAATGAAGTCCAGATTTGATCCAGAACTGATCCAAATCAAAAGGTAAAATGTCCAGACTAAAATATTATTTGTCCAAATTTAATTTCAGTTCAATCCAGACCCAGTTCGGAATTAGTTCAGATCAGAGGGAATATATCAAGATGAATGGTTCATAATTAAGTATATGGCCCAGTGTTGACCGAGATCAGAAGATCAGACCATGGCCCAGTGTTGGCCGAAATCAGAAGGTCAGAATGTGTGGTCTAGCATTGGCCGAGATCAGAGGATCACAACAGATCAGTTTGCCAGTCAAGGTTGGCCGAGATCAGAGAATCAGAAAGTGTGGTCCAGGGTTGGCCAAAATCAGAGGATCACAGCAAATCACTTAGTATGGTCCAGATGTGGACTAGCACAGAAGATTAAACGGTCCAGATTTAATCATGATGATAACCGGTGGAGATTTGATTAAATTTGATCAAAGTATTAAAAAGGATTTGATACAAAAATAAATTGAAGTCTTGTGGAATTCAGAAGCTATTGGCGGGAAGAAAGATTTGTTCCAGAATTAATTAAAGTCAGAGTTGGTCAAAGTTATTTTTGAAAGGTAATCTGGAGCATAAAAAGATATGTTTTTTATTTATATGAAACCCGATTGGCCAAATTATTTTTGCAAGAGAATCCAGCTAGATACAACTCAAATTAAACTTAGAAGAGACCTTAACTCAAATCTATAAAACAAGGCTCAAGACTGAAGACTTAGCATCGAAAATTACAAAAGATTCATACACTTCCAAAAGCAAACACTCAAGTTTTCAGTGAGGTTAATTGTGAGTTCCAGCTTTCCAGAAGGAAGCACTCGTGTTATTTTCTTTCCCTTGTGTTAGATCTATGTTGTTGAAGTAGAGTCTACAATCTAAGGGAGTCAGAAGGGGTAGCAGATTACTTGGCAATTAGATTCAAGGCGTTGTAATTCCTTCTACAATCTGGGGTTGTCAGATTGGTAGGAGAAGACTTGACTTAGGAAGTCAAGGTGTTGTATTCCTCAAGAGTCTAGGATTGTTAGACTGTTTGAGAAGACTGACTTGGAGGGTCAGTGGAACTGTTGTAATTCAAGGTTTGAATTACTGAAATCCTTCAAGGTGAAGGGACTGGACGTAGCCTGGTTGACGGTGAACCAGTATAAAATTCTGTGTTTTTATTTTTACTTTATATCCGTTGCTTACTTTGTTTTATTCATACATCAAGTTTTATTTTAAAACTGCATAAACAGAAAAAGTATTCAAGTTAGTCAAACACAATTCAACCCCCTTTCTCGTGTTTGCACCTTCAATTGTTATAAGAGCTCGGTCTCAAGGATGAGCACTTAACAGTGTTTGAGGAAAGGTCCAAGGGGTTCAACATGGCAGAATCAAGAGATGATCTGGGAGGCAACATCAACAGACCACCACTGTTTGATGGAGAAAGGTTTGAGTATTGGAAGGACAGAATGAGAAGTTTATTCATATCTTAAGATCCTGAACTATGGAAGATGGTAGTCAAAGGATACACTGCACCTACTATTCTAGAGGATCCAACTAAAGAACTGGACATAGATGATATGAAACCAGACCAGAGCAAATTATACAAACTTCATCACAAGTCCAGAAACATCATGATCAGTGCCATCACATTCAAGGAATTTGACAGATGCACAGATTAAGAAACAACAAAGAGCATATTCGACAGTCTGGTTCTGACCAATGAAGGAAGCCAACAGGTTCAAGAAGCAAGGGCTAACATACTGGTCAAACAGTATGAGATGTTCAAGATGGAAGATGATGAAAACATTGATGGAATGTTCTGCAGATTCCATATTGATATCTGGACAGAAGGTCTTGAAGAAAAGCTACACAAAAGCAGATCATGTCAAGAAGATTCTAAGAAGATTAACAACCAAGTGGAGACCAATGGTTACGACAGTTACGCAAGCCAAAGATCTAAACAACTTAAAACTTGAAGATCTGATCAGCTCACTCAGGTCTCATGAAATAGAACTAGAAGCAGGTGAACCAAAGAAGAAGAAGAATCTGGCCCTAAAGTCGAAACAGAAGAAAGCTCAAGGGCATCATCAGAATCAGAGGATAGTGACAGTGTCTGTGATGACATGGCTTACTTAACCAAAAATATGGTTAAGATCTGGGAAAACATGAAGAGATGAAGCTTCAAGAAGAAACATAACAACAAAGGAAAGGAAGAATCTGACATATCAAGTCAGAATGTCCAAATCTGGAAAAAGGCAAACAACACAAGAAGAATTCCAGATTCAGAAACAAGGGTCTGATGGCAGCCTGGGATGCATCAGAATCAGAGGAAGAATCGTCTGATGAAGAAGAGGCAGAAACAGCAAAGATGGCACACATCAGGCCTGCATCTGGACTTGACAAAGGCAAGAATTCAGGAAGGAAAGCAGGCAGAAGGAAGAATGATCGAAGCAGTCATTCAAGCAAGTCTGGAAGCACATCAGATGGAGCAATTCTAGCTCTAATGGCTCATAAAAACTCAAGTTCTGAATATAGCTCAGGCTCTGGAACAGATTCAGAAAATGAAGACGATGAGGTATTTTCTGATCTCTCTAAATATGAGTTAATCGATACTTTAAAATATTTTTTAAATGCAAACAATAAGATGGCTTTAAAACTGAAAACTCTTAGGAAGATAAGAAAAATGTGACCAAAGAAGTCCAAGTTTTAAAGAATCAAAATTCTGAGTATGCAACTGAAAACAAGGATTTTAAAACTGTAGTTGAAAGACTCAAATATGAAAACCAAACTCTCAAAAGTAATGTTTGTTCCAGTTCCATAACTGTTTGTGAATCTGATATGCATGAGCAATTGTTTCAAAACTTTATTTCTAATGGGATGGAAAGAAGTAAATATGCATCTATGATTTATGAAAACAGTAACACTGGAAAAAGAGGTCTTGGTGTTATAGAAACGATTGCTTAAAGTAAAGCTGTTCATTCTGATGTTTTATACATTGTTTGTGCTAAGAAAGGTCACTCTGAACTATCATGTCCAATTGTAAAATCTGAACAAGATCATAGAGTTTTTAAGACTAACAAACCTGGACCCAATCAGTTCTGGGTACCAAAAGTTCAATTTTTCTATGTTGCAGATATTCTGAGCAACCAGAAGGAGACATCAACAATGGTGCCTGGACAATGGATGTTGGCAATGCACAAGCAGAAGAAGGTTTATGTTCCAACATCTACCAAACAGAAGCAAATTGACTCTGGTAGAAGAAGAACTGGTCAACACAATACCTATCAGAACCAGAATCATAGGAGGAACAGGAAATATCAAAGAAATCACACATATCACACGAATCAGAACAAGAACTGTTGAAACCAAGTTGGTTCTAAGTACTTAGGATTTTGATGGTTACAAAAGCACTCAATGTAATCTTATTTGGTACCTTGAATTATTCAATTAAATCCAATCAGAATATGAAGAAATCAGAAGCAGAAGATCAAAGGAAAATGAATTCTGCAATTTCCAGAAGATGTTCTAGGATGTCAAAACATCACCAGAAGATAAGTTTGCTGGCCTAGAACAGAAGGAAGAAAAATCAGAAGGAAACATGGATCATACCAGAGGAAAGCCTGCCAGAGGGAGAGTTGATCCAGACCAAGAGGAATCAAATATCAAATTTATTCCATAAATTATTGTGACCAGAAGATGGCCTGGCAGTGAAATATTAAACTGCCCAGACTTATTCCAGACTCAACCAGAAGCTATGTTTAAGGGTCCAGAACAAGAGAATCAATCTAGATATGACCCAGACCATAAGATAGCATGATTCAGAGCATGAAACTAAGTCCAGACCAGAAGAAATGAATTCCAGAATCAATCCAGACCTGGTCCAAAATCAAAGGTAAAATGTCCAGACTGAAATATTTATTGTCCAGATTTAATGTCAATTTAATCCAAACCAAAGTCCAGAATTAGTCCAGATCAGAGGGAAGATTTTCAGATCAATGGTTCAGAATTAATTATTTGGTCCAGTGATGGTCCAGATCAGAAGATCAGACCATTGCCCAGTATTAGCCGAAATCAGAGGGACAGAATGTTCAGTCCAACAAAGGTCGAGTTCAGAGGATTATAGCATATCAGGTGCGCATCTAGGATGGCCGAAATCAGAAGATCAGAGGGTCAGAAAGTGTGGTCTAGGGATAACCGAAATCAGAGGATCACAGCATATCAATTAGGTTGGTCTAGATGTGGACTAGCGCATGAAGATCCAATGGTCCAGATTTAATCAGGAAAATTATACGGTGGAGAATTTAATTTATTTTGATCAAAGGATTAAAAAGATTTGTTACAAAAATAAAGTGAGGTGTTGTGGAATTTACGAGCTATGGCAGGAAGGAACCAACAGATTTAATTGGCCAATTATTTTGAAAGAAAATCTGAAGATATGTTTTTTATTTAAATAAAACCCAATTGGTCAAGTTATTTTTGCAAGAGAATCCATCAAGATTCAGTTCGAAATTAAGCTTGGAAGAGGCCCAAATCTGCATCTATAAAAGGAGGCTCAAGGCAGAATACTTAGTATCGAAAATCACAAAAGAGTCATTCACTTCCAAAAGCAAACACCCAAATTTTCATAGAAGTCAATTGTGAGTTTCAGCTTTCAAGAAGCAAGTACTCTTGTTATTTTCGTTCCACTGTGTCAAATCTAAGTTGTTGAAGTAGAGTCTACAAGCTTAGGGAGTCAGTAGGGGTAGCAGGTTACTTGGCAATTAGATTCATAGTGTTGTGTGTTAAATCTAAGTTGTTGAAGTAGAGTCTACAATCTGAGGGAGTCAGAAGGGGTAGCAGGTTACTTGGCAATTAGATTTATAGTGTTGTGATTTCTTCTACAATCTAGGATTGTCAGATTGGCTGAAGACAGGAGCTGCATTCCTCAAAGAAGTCTAGGATTGTTAGACTGTTTGAGAAGACTGACTTGGAGGGTCAGTAGCAAGGTTGTAATTCAAGGTTTGAATTAGTGAAATCCTTCAAGGTGAAGGGACTGGACGTAGCCTCGTTAATGGTGAACCAGTATAAAAACTGTGAGTTTTATTCTTACTTTTATCCGCTGCTAACTCTGTTTTTAATTATACATCAAGTTTTTTTTCAAAATTGTAAAAACAGGAAAAGTATTCAAGTTAAGTTAAACACAATTCAACCCCCCTTCTCGTGTTTGCACCTTCAAGAACTGGAACCAGAATCAGAACTGGAACAAGTATTAGAGGTACAGGAACTGGAACCAGTATCAGAGGCAGAAGAACTGGAACCAGAACCAACACTGGAACCAGAATCTGAATCAGTACTAGAACCCGAACCAGAACCAACATAATTACCAGAATCAGTATAATCACCAGAATCACTATAAGTTCCAGAATCACTATAAGTTCCAGAATCACCAGAGGAACATGGTGTATCAGCCAAAGCAGAAAGAGAAGAATCAGAATCAGGAGAGTTCTTCAAACACTACAGTGAGATTCATCAAGACTACAAACCTGGAAGGGAATTCAAATCCCCTCATCCAAACCATGTAATCATAGAACATACAGATTCGGAATATGAAAATCAGAAGCAAGAGGATTTTCAGAGTAAAACTGAAACTGTTGACATAGAGGTTACATCTTGCTGTAAATAATATTATTGTTTGATATTTATGTTTACTGTGATAACAAGAAGCTTGATCTTAAAAATCAAAGCTAGATAAGTATTCTGCAGGTTTTCAAACTGTCAGAGGAACCAGGTGATTCACACAAATTGAACACTTCAGCAGAAACAGCATTCTAGTGGTTTCAAAAACAAGAAGAAACCACCAGAAGCAGAATTAATGGTTTGGCTGTATTGAGTTCAATTTTAAATTATTTGATTTGCATTATGTTATATGACAAACTGCTTGATCTTGACAAATCAAAGCAAGATAAAGATAGTGCAGGGAGCAGAAGTAGAAGTAGAAGAAACAGAAGTACCTGGAAAGGTAGAGGATACAAGCAAACATGGCAAATCTTCAAAAGATAAATCTGATCAAGTCAGAAATAGTCAAGATAAGTCAGAAGAGAAATCTGGATTCTTACCAGAATCAGAAGCTGTTACAGATTTACCAGAACCGGAAGTTGATTTATCATAATCAAAAGCTGTTACAGATCTTCTAGAACCAGAAGCTGATGCAAACCAACCAATGTTGATGAAGCTCTGGCAGAGGAAGGTTGGATACCTGCAATGCAAGAAGAGCTGAATGAATTCCAAAGGAATGATGTTTGGGATCTGGTATCCAGACCAAACAAAAACATAATTGGAACCAAGTGGGTGTTCAGGAACAAACTCAACGAAAAAGGTGAAGTGGTAAGGAACAAAGCCAGACTTGTAGCTCAAGGATACAGTCAGTAGGAAGGTATAGATTACACTGAGACTTTTGCTCCAGTGGCCAGGTTAGAAGCAATTAGAATTCTTTTATCATTTGCTGCTAATCATGACATAATGCTGTATCAAATGGATGTTAAAAGTGCATTCTTAAATAGCTATATAAGTGAGGAAGTCTATGTCAAACAGCCCCCTGGATTTGAAAATCCAGATTTTCCAAACCATGTTTTTAAACTTAAGAAATCTTTATATGGTTTAAAACAAGCACCAAGGGCATGGTATGACAGACTTAGTAACTTTCTACTTAAGAATGAATTTAATAGAGGCCAGATTGATAATACTCTATTTAGGAAATCCATTAAAAATGATATTTTGATTATTCAAGTTTATGTTGATGATATCATATTTGGATCGACTAATGGCACTATGTGCAAAGAGTTTTCTGACCTAATGCAAAAAGAGTTCCAAATGAGCATGATGGGAGAACTTAAGTTTTTCTTGGGAATTCAGATTCATCAAGGTAAATCAGGTATACTCATTCACCAATCTAAATACACTACAGAACATCTTAAAAAGTTCAAAATGAGTGAATGTAAGCCTATGGGCACCCCCATGCACCCAACCTGCTCACTTGAGAAAGATGAAACCAACCAAAAGGTAGACCAGAAAACATACTGATGTATGATTGGGTCCCTTCTTTATTTAACTGCTTCTAGACCTGACATTTTGTTTAGTGATTGTGTTTGTGCCCGTTTTCAAGCTGACCCTAGGGAATCCCATTTAACTGTTGTCAAACTAATTTTGAGATACTTTAAAGGAACCACCAACCTTACCCTGTTATACAAGAAAACCCCCACCTACAAACTAAAAGGTTTTTGTGATTCCGACTATGCTAGAGACAAGCTGGAAAGGAAAAGTACAAGTGGCAACTACACTTTCTTAGGTGATAATTTGATCTATTGGTCAAGCAAAAGACAAAGCACCATTGCCATGTTAACAGCTGAAGCTGAGTATATATCAGCAGCAGGTTCACAGTTACTCTGGATGAAACATCAACTTGAATATTACAACATCTTTGAAACCAATATCCCTTTGTTCTGTGATAACACTTCAGCCATAAACCTAACCAAACCCTATCTTACACTCTAGAGCCAAACACATTGAAATAAAACATCATTTCATTAGGGACCATGTTCAAAAAGGGACTTTAAGCATCCAATTTGTGGACACTGATTATCAATGGGCTGACATCTTCACCAAAGCACTACCTGAATATAGGTTCGAGTTCATCAAGAAGCATCTCAGCATTACCACCATATCTGACTAGCTCAAGTAGTCATCTTAGGAGTTTTTTTAATTTTCTTGTAATTTTAATTTATGCTTTTTAATTTTCTGTTTTTACTTTCTGTAATTTGTAAATAGTAGGACCTCTTTTTGGCTGATGACAAAAAGGGGGAGAGAGAGAAAAAGGAGAAATAAGTAGAAAAGGAGAGATAAAAAGAAAGGAGGAGCGAAAAAGAAAGAGATAAATAGAGAAGGAGTTGAAAAGGAGAAGAAATGGGAAGAGAGAAAAAGAAAGAGTGAAAAAGAGAAGAAGTTGAAAAGGAGAGGAAACAGGGAGAGAGAAAAAGAAAGAGTGAAAAGAGAAGGAGTTGAAAAGGAAAGGCAATGTGAAGAGAGAAAAGAAAGAGCGAATAAAGAAGGAGTTGAAAAGGAGAGGAGAAGAGAAGAAAAGAAAAAGTGAAAAGAGAAGGAGTTGAAAAGGAGAAGAAAAAGTCAGTATCAGACTTAGGGGGAGAGATTGGTCTGAGGGGGAGTAATTCAAGTCTTCGAGTTATAAGCTAGCGAAATAAGTTAAGGTTTTGTCATCATCAAAAAGGGGGAGATTGTTGGAACCAAGTTGGTTCTAAGTACTTAGGATTTTGATGTTTACAAAAGCACTCCATGTAATCTTATTTTGAACCTTGAATTATTACATTAAATGCCACCAGAAAATGAAGTTTCCAGAGGCAGAAGATGGAAACACCAGAAAATGCATCTAGAAGGTACTAGAGGAAGCATCTTGGAATTACCAAAGGATATCTTTGCTGGCCCAGATTAGAAGGAAGCAAAGTCAGAAGGAGACCTGGACCAGAGCAGAAGGAAGCCTGCCAGAGGGGGACTTGATTCAGACCAGAAGGAATCTTAAGTCAGACTTAGTCCAGAAGTTATTCTGACCAGAAGATGGCCTGGCAATGAAATGATAAACAGCGTAGACTTGATCCAGACTTAATCAGAGGATAAATTAATGGGTCCAGAACAAGAGATTCAATCCAGATTTGACCCAGACCAGAAGATAGCATGGTTCAGGGTATGAAACTAAGTCCAGACCAGAAGAAATGATTTCCAGATTTGATCCAGACCTGATTGAAATCAGAAGGTAAAATGTCCATACTGAAATATTATTTGTCCATATTTAATTTCAGTTTAATCCAGACCCAGTTTAGAAATTGTCCAGATCAGGGGGAAGATATCAAGATCAATGGTTCAGAATTAAGTATATGGCCCAGTGTTGACTGAGATCAGAAGATCAAACCATGGCCCAGTGTTGGCCAAAATTAGAAGGTCAGAATGTGTGGTCTAGCATTGGCCGAGATCAGAGGATCACAGCAGATGAGTTTGCAAGTCAAGGTTGGCCGAGATCAAAGGATCAGAAAGTGTGGTCCAGGGTTGGCCGAAATCAGAGGATCACAGCAGATCACTTAGTATGGTCCAGATGTGGACTAACGCAGAAGATTAAATGGTCCAGATTTAATCATGATGATAATCGGTGGAGATGTGATTAAATTTGATCAAAGTATTAAGAAGGATTTGATACAAAAATAAATTGAAGTCTTGTGGAATTCAGAAGCTATTGGCGGGAAGAAAGATTTGTTCCATAATTAATTAAAGTCAGAATTGGTCAAAGTTATTTTTGAAAGGCAATCTGGAGCATAAAAAGATATGTTTTTTATTTATATGAAACCCGATTGGCCAAGTTATTTTTGCAAGAGAATCCAGCAAGATACAGCTCGAATTTAAGCTTGGAAGAGACCGTAATTCACATCTATAAAACGAGGCTCAAGACTGAAGACTTAGCATCGAAAATTACAAAAGAGTCATACACTTCCAAAAGCAAACACTCAAGTTTTCAGTGAGGTTAATTGTGAGTTTCAGCTTTCCAGAAGGAAGCACTTGTGTTAATTTCTTTCCCTTGTGTTAGATCTAAGTTGTTGAAGTAGAGTCTACAATCTGAGGGAGTCAGAAGGGGTAGCAGATTACTTGGCAATTAGATTCATGGCGTTGTAATTCCTTCTACAATCTGGAGTTGTCAGATTGGTAGAAGAAGACTTGACTTAGGAAGTCAAGGTGCTGTATTCCTCAAGAGTCTAGGATTGTTAGACTGTTTGAGAAGACTGACTTGGGGGGTCAGTGGAACTGTTGTAATTCAAGGTTTGGATTAGTAAAATCCTTCAAGGTGAAGGGACTGGACGTAGCCTCGTTAACGGTGAACCAGTATAAAATTCTATGTTTTTATTTTTACTTTATATCCGCTGCTAACTCTGTTCTATTCATACATCAAGTTTTGTTTTAAAATTGCAAAAACAGAAAAAGTATTCAAGTTAGTCAAACACAATTCAACCTCCTTCTCGTGTTTGCACCTTCAATTTGATATTATACATCCTATAATAACCTGCTTGTTCTGATGGTCTGTAAGACAATACTCTGACTGTTCTATCTTGTAACCCCGTTCTCACTGTTTCCTCTTATTGCCATACATATTTTAAGGAGTGATTTATGGGAGTCGATCTGAGTTTAACAGATTTATTTATCTTGAATGGTTCAATTGCTAAAACCCATGAAGATACATGTTATCTTTTTCTACAAATAAAGTACACATGCCTGATCATAAAGTACAAAGACCATACCCTAAAGGACCTTCAACATAAACATCTCAACGGACATTTCCTCATTGTAGTTAAGATGAAATGGTTCAATCAAAATAAAGACTGATTGGAGAGAAGAACTGAATGAAAAGTGTAATTCTGGAAAAGCCAAGAACACATCAAAAACATGAATGAAAAATCCTCTAAATAGAGAGTTACTAGAATTGATGTAAATCTGTCAAATTGTTTTTATACACTTGAACTGATATAGGATTAAATATGTAACAACCTCTCAATGAGAGTTAACATCCTTGAAACATACTTTGCTTCAAATCAGACACAAACTAGAACTAATGTAAATCAGCCCGATAGTGGCACAACCCTTTAATCCTCAAAGAGGTATCAAAAAAGGTACAACGACCCTCATGAACCTCAACGGCATAATGCCATTATGTTGAAGAACGATTATGGGAATATAAATCAACCCGATAGTGGCACAACCCTTTGATCCTCAAAGAGGTATCAAAAAAGGTACAACGACCCTCATGAACCTCAATGACATAATGTCATTATGTTGAAGAACAGTTCTGGGAATGAAAGCTTAGAGAGGCTATAGAAAACTACTCAAAGCCTGGAGAGGTAGATGAATGAATACTTGTACAACTATTTATTAGAAATATCGGATTAAGTCCTCGACTGTACTGAGTTAAAATCTCTCTATCGGGGGAGGAATAGAGGTAGCAACAGTTTGTTGTGAACTAGTATAAAAATATATGTGTCTCTTTAGTCTCTTTTAATTATCAAGTCTTAGTTCTTTATGATTCAATCTTACCTCTTTTAAATCTCTTTTAATTGTAAGTTGAATGTTGTCATAGAGAACAAAGGAAAATCTAAAATAGTTTGAAAATGGCAAACACAATTTAAAAATCTCCCACTTTCTTGTGTTTTACAACACCTGCATTGAATTTTGTCAATGGTGGACCAATCCATTGGTTTGCTTGGGTTGTAGGGTGTAAGGGGTTAATAATAGGTTGCCTCACCTTTGGGTGGGTGTGTTGCCTCATTTCTTATTTGTATGTTATGTATATCTTGTAATTTTGGTATCATTCTTTGGTATGCCTTGTACTAAGAATTGGCTTTGTTTATATAGTATGACGTCTAGATACTCCAAAAATATAGACATACCCATATCAGATATGTATCCGATATCGATACTTACAGATATGTATCCAAGAAGTATCATAATTATTATTTTTATTTTTTTAAAATTATTTTATTCGATATTTTTGGGATACTCACAGATATGTATCATATGAAAATCAAAGAAATAATAAAGGTGAGACAAATTTTTCGGAATATCAATGTAGATGTACATAATCCACTTTAAAATGTTAATCTTGGATTGGAAAAATTATGTCTTGATGAACGAGATTTCAAAACTATGTTTTTCTACGGTTGAGACAATTAAAACTCCTTTTAATTTGTTAGCTATTGGATAAAACTAATATTTATTTAAATTCTTTTCATGATACTTTTGTTGATATCCTAGCACATGAATTAAAATATAGGCAAAATACCTCTCGCGGTTACTTAACGTAATTTCAGGTAACAATTCAGTCTTTTATATTTTTTCCCCCGATTTAATCATTTATTTTTTAAAATGTCAACAATGTTATTTTATTTTTACAGAAATCTAGAAAATATATTATGTTCAAACAAAACTTATAAAATTAGTAATCATTTTCAACAAAATCCATATTTTTATCAAATTTATAATTCAAATCTTCAAATAAGCTCATATTTTCATCTCCAACAACAATAACATCTAATTCATCAAATAAAAAACTCACATTTTAGGATTTATGTTAGGGATTTGATTTGGAAAAAGATAGAAAAAAGAAGAAAATATTGTCTTAGTGGTTTGAATATCAAATCTTAAAGTGTGAGTATGTTATTGGAAATAAAGATTTGAGTTTATTTGAAGATTTGAGTTATAGATTTGATGAATATATGAATTGTATTGAAAATGATAATGAATTGTTTGTGTTTTGTTTAAAGATAATGATCAATTTTCTGAGTTTCTATAAAAAATAGATAATATTATTGACATTTTAAAGCATAAGAGATCAAATCGTTACTTTAACATAAATAAAAGATCAAATCAAGAAAAAAAAATGATTGAATAGTTACCTAAAATTAAATTAAGGAACTGCGAAAGATATTTTGCCTAAAATATATTATAAAAAATTATAATCATTATAATTATATATTTATGAAAAATGATGGATACATTTTTATTTATAAGTATTTTATATGTATATAAGCTTTTTAATAAAATTGTTTGTTAACATATTCAAGTCATATCATATCTTAGATTTAAATTTTTTTATGTATTAACGTATGCGTACCGCATAATTATCCCGACACTCGTACTTCTTATCTAAATTTCATAGCATATATATTTATATTTTTTTGGCTTTTTAAGAAAAGAAAATTCAATTGAAGACCAACTTTAAAAATGGATCATATGTATTAAACCAGATTTGAATTTAAACTGGTTCAAATTTTTTTCTCGAATGGAAACCAGTTTGGAAAAAACAAAAACTAGCTTTTACTAAAGCAAGTTTTTGAAACTGAAACCGAATTATAAATTTGGTCCAATATGATTCACTTAATGAACTATGTATACACTACTTTAAATATAAATAGAGAATAATAACTTAATAGTTATACGTAGAATATTATACAATATTAACCTGTTGATAGAATTAAAAATATTTAATAGTCTATTTTGAATAATATTGTTTTTTAATAAATATGGTAGTTATTGTAAAACGAAAGAGGAAAAAAAAATATTTAAACAATGTCAATAACTTTCGTTTTGGGCCATTCAATTTGTTCCGAAAGGTTCACCTCAAACATTAGTCAATCTCTGAAATTATATCAGTTGAATTATATGTTAGTACTATATCTTTACTATATCTTGTTGACTTATGACTAGCTAAATATTTAGCAAACAATCAAATGAACCATAGAAAAATCACTACTGAGGATCTATCACATCAAGCTAATTACTTACACCCATATCCGTGAAAATATCTGCTACACACAACATTGACATATTGATTAAATAAACTGCAATTAGCCATTAATAAAGATCTTTTATTAATTAAAGTACATATCCATCCAAACAAGTTCATTTAATTAGCTAATCGATCTGATAATCTAGTTAACAAAGAAAGTTTAATAGGTTACTCCCTCCATTTTATAAGTACCTATACTAGTTAACAATTAATACTTATAAGTTATTTTTTTCAACTATTATATTTTTATTTATTGTAACTTAATTAAATTTCTTAACTACCTATAATTAATAAGAATATTTGTGTAAATAAAACTCATTTTATCATTGAAATAATAAAATTAATTATTTTTTAATAATAACAACGTACAAAATGTACTCATTAACTACATCAACTACTTTTATATAGTTTATATGAAAAACTCGGTTATAAAAAGGGATGAAGAGAGTATGATTTTGAGAAGTAAACGAGACCATTATGAGGGATCTTGGGCGTGCGATAAACAGTGCGTGTATAGTTAAACTTTTAATATCTACCCGTTAAACATTTGTGGCTGACTTTACAAAAATTCAAAACAAAAATCCTTAAAATATATAGGACATGAAAACAAGTCAAACACGTTGCCGATTAATAAAAACATGTGTGGGCCATAAGGCATCGACCAATTGAAGCTAGCTTGTTGTCTTAATCTTCTTTTCCACACTCATTTTCTTTCTCTTAATTTGTTTCTACTAGCTTTTTTAGAAAAAATAATTATTGTTTTTACTTGAGAGAGTGTGTACTTATCCTACAATATTAATTTTGTAATCCGCATTCGTGTATTTTTCTATCTTATTCTTTACTCTCGTGTGGCTTTGTCCCCATTTCTTCTTTCTCTATTTTTTTTTCTTCTGTCATACTCATGTGGGGGAGGTCATCACTCACTACTTTGTGTCTTCAGTCGGTTTGTCATACATGTCTAACCCTACTTTCTTTTTTTGTCAGTTTGTACACCTCCAGCTTACTACATTATGACCTCATATATATATATATATCATGGTATATTCATAAGTAAAAATTCGTTCATGGTTATGGTTATTGGGGCAATAAATATTCAATTAATTGAAATTACTAAAATTTGTTGATAAATAAATAAAATTGACCAAATTTCATAATGATTAAATTGTTATTTGATACCTTATTAGAATTTTTTATTATTATATAACATAATATAAATAAATGAATTTTCAATACTTAATTAAAGAGCTAAATAATATAAAATTTTATTTATAATTACAGAAAAATGATATGATTCAGTGTGATTATTATTTTGCATTTTACAATTATTAAATAATTTTGGTGCGTGTGCCAATTAATCCTATGATTCCTGATTATATTCCTCATTCCATTTATCAGTTCTAGTGTATTTTTTACTTGCTAATATACCCAAAATTATTATATTGGTTAAAAATAACTCACATTAGCAATTACATAAGTGACTTCAATACTATGTCATTATCCAAAACTTTAAAATAATAAATATATGTATGATTTATCATTTATTTTTCAATCAATGAGAGACTTTTAACTCATATTTAACCGATTATCTCTTCGTTTATTGGTATCAGTATGAATATCCTAAGCCGAAGCTCTTTATTTCGATCTACATATACTTCCCTTCGCCGCTGGCCACACTTCAACAGAACATGGCTGAACACCCTTAGCCAAAAAGACTTTTGATACAAGGTACTGGTGAAACCTCAATCAACCACTGACTCTTATACCATTGTCTGATCATGAGGGGAGCTTGAGAATCATCACATTAGATTAATCGAAAAGATTCATATACTCATTGTTCAATGTTCACTTTTTTAACTGATGTGAAACTTCTAATTAACTCACACTTGACACCAATATAATATTTGTAATTTGTTCTTGATTTCGCAAATGAAAGCTCAAATACAAAAGATGATTCCAAATATCCTTAGTATGTGTAACACCCCAATCCCCACTGTTATCGGGAAATAGTGAGTTTTTGCCTTCCGTGGGAATCGAGGTCGGTACTTGGGGGATAAGTATTGTCTAATCACATTCCCACTACCAATTGATACTGTTATCGGCAGTCCTACTCAGTCTTCTCACTATTTCCACGAGGTGGTTAGGGGGGGTGAGAAGACCGAGTAGCACTGTCGATAACACTGGGGATCGGAGTGTTACATTAAAAGAGAATGTGATGAGGCGGTACTTATCCCCCAGGCACTGGCCTCGATTCCCACGGAAGGAAAAAACTCACTATTTCCACTAGGTGGTTAGGGGGTGAGAAGACCGAGTAGCACTACCGATAACAGTGGGGATCAGGGTGTTACATTAAAATGATCATTTGGTAGTGGGAATATGATGAGGCGGTACTTATCCCCCAGGTACCGGGCTCGATTCCCACGAAAGGCAAAAACTCACTATTTCCACGAGGTGGTTAGGGGGGCGAGAAGACAGAGTAACATTGCCGATAACAATGGGGATCGGGGTGTTACAATAAAATATGTCTTTTAATGTAACACCGCATATCAATTGGTATTGGGAATATGATGAGGCGGTACTTATTCCCCAAGTATCGGGCTCGATTCCCACGGAAGGCAAAAACTCACTATTTCCACGAGGTGGTTAGAGGGGTGAGAAGATCGAGTAGCACTGCTGATAACAGTGGGGATCGGGGTATTACAGTATGCATATGCATGAGGAAATTGGGTCTTAATTTATCAGTTTGTCTTCTTTTATGCATATGTACGAGATTTTTTCTTGTCTTCTTTTGGCATTACATATATACGAGTCATCAATTGGAGCCATTATCATTTTCTAATCATATCTAGTATATATAATCCCTAATTAGCACCTTCGTGAGTTCCACATACGTTTCCGCACAGATCTAAGTGGATTCAAATCAAGAAGGTATCACAATAGACCACTTTAAGGTTGAGACAATACTGAAATGGTAAAGGCCACCCATAGTTGGAGAAGCATGGAGTGTTATTGGATTAGCAGGATATTGTAAAAGATTCATCGAAGGATTTTCAAAGATAGCTTCGCCTACAACACCATTAACAAGAAAATGGATGATATTTGAATGGAGCGAAGAGTGTGAATCAAGTTTTCAAGAGTTGAAGTAGCGATTGATGACATCACTTGTATTGATCTTACTAGACCTAATAGGTCAGTTTGATGTATATTGTAATGCATATTACCAAGAACGCAAGGTTTGTGTTAAGATATGGAGACCCTAAATATATGGGGCAAGATTTACAGCCTTCGATAATGATAAAAGCTTGAATAATTTGTTTGATAAAAAGAATTAAACAATAGGTAGAGGAAAATGATGGATTTCATTAAGCAGGATAACTCCACATAGCAATGCCATCGGGGAATGTTGAACATAGTGGCAAACTCTTTGAGAAGGAAAACTTATGGCAAGAGAACAAGAGTTGGAGGAAGAATTTCGAAATTTGAACTTAGATGGGAGACTTGGAGAAAATAAGATATCATTTGATGATACCATCATATCTAGTGAACTTTAGAAAACGGTGTTGGAACACCAAATGGAGGGATGATAGAGGATTATGGAAGAATGATAGATAGAGTTTAGACATGGTGTTGATGGGAATGTAAAAGCAAGAGGAAATAATTTGTATTCCTTGAAATGAATATATTAGGAGAATTGTATTTGAAAAAGGTCAAAAGGGCAAGTTTAGTTATCATCCCAGAGCCACAATGATGTACAAGGACTTGAACAAATTGTTCTAGTCGTCAGGAATGAAGAAAGAGGTAGTAGAATATGCACAATCATGTCTGACATTTCAAATGCAAGGATTTAGCATAGTAACAAGAAAGATTACTCCAATCATTGGATATTCGCAAATTGAAGTATGATAGGGTGCCAATGAATTTTGTAATCGGTTTACCAAAAAATCATAATAAATTTGATGCACTTTGAATAGGGATTGACGAGTTGACAAAGTCTTAATTCATACCTATAAATTAAACGTTTAGTATAGAGAAGTTGACTGAAGTTTACATTAATGGAATTGTAAGGTGACATGGGATAGCTACCAACATAGCTGGTGACAAGGATTCGAGGTTTACCTCAACGTTATAGAAACAATTTGATCCAGACAAATGGTCAAACCAAAAAACCATTATCCCCTTAAAAGATCGTTTGAGAGCATGTGTCTTAGAATACAAAGGAAGTTAGAATGATTTTCTATCACTAATTAAATTCACATACAATAATAGTTTTCACTCTAGCATAAAGATGGCACCCTATGCAGAATTGCATGGACAAAGTGTCGCACACCTTTATGTTGGTTTGAAACAGGGGAAACTCATATTATTGGATCAAACATGGTACAACAAAACAAAAAGCAAGTAAAGCTTATGATAAGATGAAAGCTTATATTGATAGGTTAAATAGCTACAACGACAAGAGTAGACGTCCACAAGAATATTACAATGAAGACCATGTGTTCATAAAAGTAATCCCTTAGGATGGGAATTTGCAGAACCGTCAAGACATGGAAGCTTGCTCATAGATTTATTGGTCAATTTCAAATTCTTTCCAAGATTATACCAGTGGTGCATCATTTAGCTCTACCACCCAATTGATCCAATCTCCACACTGTTTTTCATGTTTCATGTTGGAAGCAAGTTGGTTTTCTACTTAGAATTTTGATGTTAACAAAATTATTTTATGAGAACCATAAATTGGAATTACTAGCTTCATTAAGTATCAAAAAAATTGGAAAAAGAAAATCAGAGGAAACGACCAAAGGATACCACCAGAGGATACCCACCAGAGGCTACCCACCCACCAAAGGATACCAATAGAGGATACCACTAGAGAAAGTGACCAAGGAAGTCACCAAAGGAAGTAAAAAGGTCAGAGGAAACGAAATCAAATTAGTCAATGAAATCCTCATAATCAAACAAATGCACGATTTGGAAAAGAACGAGCATTTGCCTCTACAATCTAGGTATAAAGACGACCTTTGATAACTAGGTTTGAATACTGCCTCTAAAGAATTCAGTGCATGTGAATATCCAGTGTGTTTCTTGAGTTTCCATGCCTCTGATGAACAATATTTTTGAATGCCTATGATGAATAGTATTTTTGCATGCATCTGATGAACAGTATTTATGCATGCCTCTGATGAGCAATATTTTAGCATGCCACTAAAGTCTGAAGCCACTTTTCAAGCCTGCCTCTCAAGCTCATGTGTTTGCTGACTTTGAAGACTGCAACACACTCTAAAATATTGCCTCTGAAGTTGCCATGAGTCTAAAGATCTCGTTCCAAAGTGTTGCCTCTGATACGCAGCACGCTCTGAAGTTGCACTGACTCTGATAATGAAACAAAGGTGAAATTGCCCATGCCATTAATTCTAAGTCACAGAACTTTACATCTGAATCTAACTCTAGTTATTCAAGCAACACAACATCTGACTCCAATAATAAAAGTCAATTATTTTGATGGAGAAAAGTCAACCAGTCTGATGGAAGGTCAAAGACTTTGATAGATTAAGCAAAATACTGAATTTGACAAGTCGTATTCTTAAATCTGAAGGTCCAAGAAAAAACCCAAATTTGTTCCTGTCAAAATCAAATCAAGCGTATGAAGGAATACTCAAATAAATCAATTTGCAAACGTAATCTGAACAAATACGCACAATATCCTTCTATAAGAATTGGTCAATATCATATTCAAAAATAAGAAATTTCCTAATGATCATATTATCAAAACATATCTTTCATAATTATTTTTGACGAAAATCATTGTTGAACTAGCTATAATGGAGATACGATTCAGAATTCACAAGGGACTAAATTCAAACTGTAATTTCATCTATAAATAATGGATCAACGTTGAATAAGAAGTAAGCACAGCCACATACCAAAAACCTTAAGAACTCAAATTTCTCTAAGTATCCAAAATTCAAGTTTCAGTTTTACCAAAGTCACTCGTTCAACATTATATTATTCAGTTCTTAGTGCTTCATTGTTAGTGTGAGAAAATCATTGTAATAAATTTTCTTAGTAGAAGCAAAACCAAACTAGTTTCAAACATTTTGTAATCCAACCTGATATTGGCTTTAGTGTGCCTCAAGCAACATGTGGATCTCATGTTATGTTGAGAAGACTTGACTTGAAGGGTCAAGTGGGTAATTTTCCTTCAACAATCTGGGGTTATCAGATTGTGTTGGAAATGAGGAACAAAAGAGCTAGTTTGGGAATTGAAAAATTAGAAGTCCCACATATGAGGGATTACACATTCTAGTAGTGTTTATAAGGTAGAGGTATGACACTTGGGTTAGGGTGGTGAATTATTATTTTTTAGTAATAAGAAAATTAAAAATTAATATTTATTTTCTGAAAAAAGGAATGCTTGCGTTTTTACTTAATTGGCCCTCCACTGAGTGAACACTTTATTTCTAATCCTATTATTCATTCCCTTTATTTCGCATAGTTCAGTTTTGGTCAAAACCCTACCTTGGTTCCCGCTTGTTTTGTGGCCAAGTACTGCGTCAAAACCCTGAAAATGAGGCACGATTTTAGTGTGAGCCTGGTCTGATGGATTCCGAAATCCCTCAGATTCAGTAGCAAATCTCCTCTATAAATAGAGGGTTCTGCTCAGTTGTAAATCACACCAAAATCTCTCCTTTCTTCTGAGGCTTTTCTTTTCTTCTCCCTCCATATTCTTACTTCTCCTTTTTCTTTCTTTCGAGTGGTCTAAGTACCATATTACGAGTGGCAGCCATTAGACTGCCATACTGAGGGTGTTAATTCTAGAACGGTTTTTTCACGCTGTAGTAAAACTCCGATACAGAGTAACTGGGTTGTTTTATCCTGGGGACGACGTGGTTGATAGTCTGCCTTGCACAATTTGGGCAGTGCCGCGAAACGTCTTAAAGAGAGCGACCTAGTCCGCGACTCAACCCAATAATATTTTCGGTGGCATAAATTGTTTTAAAACTGTTTTCAAAACTCAAAACAACAATTTTAAGACGTTTCCTTCTGCCATGTCTACCTAAGAAATTACTGGTACAGGTTCTTCTGCTTCTGATTTCAACAAACCGTTTCGGTTTGAGAGATGTCACTTCAAACGATGGCAACAAAAGATGCTATTTTTTCTAACAACGAAAAAAATTGCCAACGTTCTAAAAGATGACATTCCTGTTATTCCAGAAACAGGTGAGCAATCAGAAAAGGATAAAAAAGTTGTTGAATTAACCCAATGGTATAATAATGATTACTTATGTAAGAATTATATTCTGAATGGACTTGCTGATGATTTTTATGATTACTATAGTTCCAGCGATATTGGTAAATAGGTTTGGGATGCTCTAAAGAAGAAATATGATACTAAGGAAGCTGGAGCTAAGAACTATGCTGTTAGTCGCTACCTCAAATATTAGATGACAGATGACAGATCAATGGAAGCTCAATCTCATGAAATCTAGAAAATCGCTCATGAGATCGTCTCTGAAGGTATGTCCCTCGATGAACAATTTCAAATTGCTGTTATTATTGACAAACTACCCCCTGCTTGGAAAGATTTAAAAATTTTCTCAGGCATAAAACAAAAGAATTCTCTCTTGAAAGTTTGATAACCCGCCTCAGAATTAAGGAAGAATCCCGTAAACAAGACAAAAAAGAAGAAGTTCTTCTTGTTACCAATAACAAAAAGAAGAAGTTCATTGGAGCAGTTCTGAAGCCAAACGACAAACAACTTAAGAATCAGAATCGCAAAAACAGCAACAAGAATGGGAACCCTCCAAAGATCCCAAATATAAAGCAGCAGCAACCACCTCTTAGAAATGCACACTTTCTATGCTATAATTGTGGGAAAGAAGGGCGTATGGCACGCAAGTGTAGGAACAAGCCAAACCCTGTTCAACAGACTAACTTGACAGAAGAGCAATTCATTGCCATGATTACTGAAATTAACCTTGTTGGTGGATCAGATGGATGGTGGATAGACACTGGCGCCTCTCGCCATGTCTGTTATGATCGTGCTATGTTCAAAACATACATTACTGCTGAAGATAAGAAAGTGATGTTGGGAGATTCCCACACCACGAATGTTGCTGGTATAGGAGATGTAGAATTAATATTCACCTCCGGAAAGACCTTAATTCTGAAGGATGTCATGCACACTCCATAAATAAGGAAGAATTTAGTTTCTAGTTATCTTCTTAATAAGGTTGGGTTATATCAGGCTATAGGGGCAGATTTGTACACCATTTCTAAAAATGGTATTTTTGTTGGGAAAGGGTACACAATTGATGGCATGTTTAAATTAAATGTTGAAATGAATAAAATGTCTCCTTCTGCTTACATGTTGTGTGATTTTAATATTTGGCATGCTAGACTTTGTCATGTGAACAAACGTGTGATTGCAAACTTAAGTAACTTAGGCTTAGTTCCAAAGTTATCTTTAAATGAACTTGAAAAATGTGAATTTTGCAGTCAAGCTAAAATAACTAAGAGTTCACATAAATCAGTTGTTAGAGAATCTGAACCCGTAGATTTAATACACTCTTATATATGTGAACTTGATAGGACATTAACATGAAATGGATAACATTATTTTATTAATTTTATTGACGATTGTTCTGACTATACCTTTGTATATCTGATGACAAATAAAATTGAAGTGCTTGACATGTTTAAGATATTTCTAACTTAAATAGAAAATCAATTTAGTAAAAAGATTAAGAGGTTTCGTAGTGATAGAGGAACAAAATATGATTCTAGTTATTTAATGAGTTTTATAATACTCAAGGAATCATACATGAAACCAAAGCACCTTATTCACCTTAAATGAATGGTAAAGCTGAAAGAAAGAATAGGACTCTAACTGAACTTGTTGTTGCTATTATGCTTAAGTCTGGTGCTGCATCTCATTGGTGGGGAAAATTATTTTGACTGTTTGCTATGTTTTAAATAGACTTCCAAAATCTATAAGCAAAACATCTCCTTATGAGATAATAAAAAAAAGACAACCAAACTTGTCTTATCTTCGAACATGGGGCTGTCTGGTGTATGTCAGAATCCCCGATCCCAAGCGAATTAAACTCGTCAGTAGAGCCTATGAATGTGTATTCATTGGGTATGCAGTAAATAGTAAAGCATATAGGTTTTATGACCTAAATGCGAAAGTGATCATAAAGTCAAATGATGTTGACTTCTATAAAAATAAATTCCCGTTCAAATTGAGAAATAGTGGGGGCAGCGAACCAAGTCATACTCCTATGACAAGAAGCGCTGAAAGCAACAAACAAGGTGAATTGGAAACAAGAAGGAGTAAGAGAGTCAGAGTTGCTAAAAATTATGGACCAGAAAATAAGGCCTATAATTTAGAGGAGGATCCTGCAAATCTCAAAGAAGCTTTGTCATCTTTGGATGCAGATCTTTGGCAACAGGCTATAAACGATGAAATGGATTCCCTAGAATCTAACAAGACCTGACATATAGTAGACTTGCCTACTGGTTGCAAGCCGATAGGTTGTAAATGGATTTTAAAAAGAAACTAAAACCCGATGGAACTATTGATAAATACAAGGCACGCCTTGTAGCCAAAGGTTTTAGGCAAAGAGAAGATATAGATTTCTTCGACACTTTTTCTCCAGTCACGAGAATAACATCCATTAGGGTACTCATTCACTAGCAGCAACTCATAATTTGGTGATACACCAAATGGATGTTAAAACAGCTTTTTTAAATGGTGATCTGGAAGAAGAAATCTATATAGAACAACCTGAAGGTTTTGTAATTCATGGACAAGAAAACAATGTCTGTAAGTTAGATAAATCTCTATATGGTCTTAAACAAGCTCCTAAGCAATGGCATGAAAAGTTTGACAATTTGATTATATCGAATGATTTAAAGTGAATGAAAGTGACAATGTATTTATTATGAATTTGAAAATGGCATTTGCACTATCGTATGTCTCTATGTAGACAACTTACTCATATTTGGTTCAAATATCCATGCTGTAAATACTGTGAAATCATTGTTGAGTAACAACTTTGATATGAAAAACCTCGAAGAAGCGGATGTAATATTAGGAATCAAGATTACTAGGTCAGAAAAGGGAATTTCTATATATCAGTCTCACTATATTGAAAAGATCCTAAAGAAATATAAATACTTTGACTGTAAACCTGCTTGCACACCATATGATCCAAGTATGAAAATTTTTAAGAACACTGGTGAAGGTGTTAGACAAACTGAATATACGAGCATCATTGGCAGCCTCAGGTATGCCACTGATTGTACTAGACCCGACATTGCCTACGTCGTGGGACTATTGTGCAGGTTTACCAGTAGACCTAGTATGGAGCATTGGCACGCTATCGAAAGAGTCATGAGATACCTAAAAAGGACCATGAATCTAGGATTACATTATCAAAGATTTCTTGCCGTACTTGAAGGATACAGTGATGTTGATTGGAACACCTTATTAGATGATTCCAAAGTAACCAGTGGCTATATTTTTAATATAGCAGGTGGTGTTGTATCTTGAAAATCAAATACACAGACGATACTGGCTTAGTCCACTATGGAGTCTGAAATGATAGCACTAGCAACAGCTAGTGAAGAAGCGAGCTGGTTGAGATGTTTGCTAGCTGAGATCCCTTTGTGGGAAAAACTTATGTCAGTTGTGTTGATCCACTGCAATAGTACCGCGGCTATTGCAAAAATTGAGAATCGTTATTACAACGGTAAGAGACGACAAATACGTCGTAAGCACAGCACAGTTAGAAAATTACTTACTAAAGGAGCTATAATAGTGGATCATGTACGCACTGATGATAATTTAGCAGATCCTTTGATGAAAGGATTGGCTAGAGAGAAAGTCATAAATACATCCAAAAGGATAGGACTATTGCCTATAGATAAATGAGTCACTCATGATGGGAACCCGACCTAAAAGACTGGAGATCCCAAGAATTAGGTTCAATGGGTAATAACAAGTCATAGTGATATGAGATGAACATGTTATTACATTTAACAAAAGCATGATTCCTGAAGCAATGGAAGGTTGAGATAATAGAAACTCTTAATGAGATCTATACTCTATGTGGAGGGAGTACCTAGCTACAAGAGTACTCTTGATAGACTCACCTATGTGAATGTGGAAATGAGGCCGTTTCCTATGGAATTTCGAGGCAAAAATTCTAGAGCATTCACTATACTGGGATAGACGTGCAAGGCCATAAATGTACGAGCTTTTTACAATACACCTAATGAAAATTTTGTGTGTGGGTTTGATGTCCGAGATAGAGTTCAAGACTACGAGTCACTCTGGTTAAATCAAAATCTTACTCGCTATGCAAAGGTTCAAGTCATAGACACCTTTGTTTATGCACAATCTTATGAAAGCGTTTGACACTATTTCAGAACCTACTTTTTAAATTCAAGTGGGGGATTGTTGGAAATGAGGAACAAAAGAGCTAGTTTGTGAATTGAAAAATTAGAAGTTCTACATATGAGGGATTACACATTCTAGTAGTGTTTATAAGGTGGAGGTATGACACTTAGGCTTGGGTGGTGAATTATTATATTTTAGTAATAAGAAAATTAAAAATTAATATTTATTTTCTGAAAAAAGGAATGCTTGAGTTTTTACTTAATTGGCCCTCCACCGAGTCAACACTTTATTTCTGATCCTATTATTCATTCCCTGTATTTCGCACAGTTAAATTTTGGTCAAAACCCTACCTTGGTTCCCGGTTGTTTTGTGGCCAAGTACTGGGTCAAAACCCTAAAAATTTCGGAGTCATCCTAACCTAGAAAAATGAGGCACGATTTTAGTGTGAGCCTGGTTTGATGGATCTCGAAATCCCTCAGATTCAGTAGCAAATCTCCTCTATAAATAGAGGGTTCTGCTCAGTTGTAAATCACACCAAAAGCTCTCCTTTCTTTTGAAGATTTTCTCTTCTTCTCCCTCCATATTCTTACTTCTCCTTTTTCTTTCTTTCGAGTGGTCTTAGTACCATATTACGAGTGGCAACCATTAGACTGCCATACTGAGGGTGTAATTCTAGAACGGTTTTTTCACGGTGTAGTGAAACTCCGATACAGAGTAACCGGGCTGTTTTATCTTGGGGACGGCGTGGTTGATAGTCTGCCTTGCACAATTTGGGCAGTGCCGCGAAACGTCTTAAAGAGAACGACCTAGTCCGCGACTCAACCCAGTAATATTTTCGGTGGCATAAATTGTTTTTAAACTGTTTTCAAAACTCGAAACAACAGATTGTATGGAGAAGACTTGGTTTGTAGGGTCAAGGTGTTGTTTTCCTTCAACAATTTGGGGTCATCAGATTGTGTGAAGAATACTTGGCTTGTAGGGTCAAGTTGTTGTGTGCCTTCAACAATCCAGATTGTCAGATTGTGTGGAGAAAACTTGGTTTGTAGAGTCAAAGTGTTTGTGTTCCTCAAAAAGTTTGGGGTTGTCAGATATTTTGAGAAGACTAACTTGTAGGGTCAGGTGTTGTGTAATTCAAGGAGTTGAATTAGTAGATTAAATCCTTCTATGCGAGGGGGCTGGACGTATCTACCAAGTTGGTAGTGACCCAAGATAAATTGCTTGTATCACTTTACTCCTGCATTCCTTAGTTTTGTTATTGCTTCTAACCAATTTTAATCAAATAATAAAAAAAATCCAATGCATACAAACACAATTCAACTCATTTCTTGTGTTTGCACCTTCAGTTTCATATTTAAGGAATTAACAGTCATATCCAACATATGTTACAGAATGTAAACCAATCTAATTGAAACAGAATTGAGAGTGTAAGGAATTTCCTATAAGGATTGTTGATCAAAGGATTAAATAACTTCATGGTAAAAAAATTCCATAAGTATGGGATGAACCTACCGAAGATACTACTTGGGAAAGAGAATAGGAGACTCGTCAAATTTATCCTCACCTATTCTAATGTACATCGAAATTATGCAGACAAAATATTCTTTAAGTGGAAGTAACATCATACTCTCCATGAAACATGTTTTTGTTTGTTTTAGAACTAAAGGTATGGTTATATTCTTATAATTCGAAGTCTAAAGAACCGTCAATGACATTTGCTTTATTGAGCAAGAAAACAAAAATGAGTACTAATCAAGCCAATTCACTTACTGAAAATAAAATTTCTAAGTGAAATTTAGAGGAACCCATGTGTTAGAATCGACCATTGCATGGCCACATGTCATAACATCTAGACCAACTCACTAAGCGACATAAATTTCACTAAGCAAAATTAGCAGGATCATGAACTGTAAATTGGTGTTCTCACCCCACCCATTTTCACCACTTATCTCTCTTTCTCCTTACCCTCACTCTATGAAAATTCAACCAGAGACCCCTCTCATCTATTCCCACTATATTCAATTTCATTATATCGGTTATGGCTCAGAGTCAAACATATCCTTGAGTTGTTGAAGTTCTAACACTAGTGGAGGTTTCGATTGTAACATTCAAAGATCATTTTGGTGAGTAAAATATAAATAACATATTGTTCTAATTTGTTTGTCCTTGCATATCCTCGTTAGGAGTGTCCTAACTTCAATATGTTGATACTTTGGTACTCTTAACGAAATATAGGTCATTTCAATACAAATGGGTGTTTCATAAACTTATTTAAACTAGAGGTATCGTCTTAGTATTGGGTAGAGGTAACAATCTCGAATATAACTCTAAATTAATCTCAATAACCTTAGGTTGTGCTTTAGATTTAGTTTGATAGTGTATTTTTGTCTATAACAAAATAAGGACACCAAAACATCTTGACTATATTGGTTTTATGAGTGCAGCTACTCTTGGAAATTCATAGGGTGTGAGTTTGTTGCTAGTGACTATTTAGTAATGAATAAGTTCCCACGACTTCAGTTGGAACGATTAATTAACAACAACCAATGCTCCTTGAATAACTTTTACGTGTAACGTTGAATGAGAGTTATGATATGGTTATACATTCATCACTTACGAAAATCAATAATTGAATTTGAGGTTGCTTGTTAGTTTTGTGTTAGGAAATAATTGTTCTATATGTTTTGTGAAAATGATCATTTCTTAGCTATATGATTATATATGCTACATGCTTATTTTTAAGGCTTGTTGATTGGTATGTGTATGTGTGTTGGTCATGAGTAGTTATCAGCTTAGGATTGATGAACTGGATGAGATAATGAATTCTTCTACATAAGTGATGTGATATTTGAAATTCTAAAATTATAAGGCTTGAGAGGATGACATTTTCATTAGGTTGTGTTTGTTTTATTTGAAAATAGTAAACAACAAGATTGTACCTACAATCATAGTAGTTATGACCCATGGGTGAGGTAACACATGACTAAGGTTCTATTTTGGTCAAAATTTTGTTTGAAAAAAAAAGATCGTACCAGCAATATGAAATGTCATTGCATATGAAACCAATAAATGGTGAGTGACTCAAGTAGTTGCATGACATTAATATGGTTAAGTCTGTTGTCGTGTGTTTGAGCGCATGACGTTAATTGTTGACCTAGATTCCGATGAAGATATTTATATATAGCGCACATGGTTGGAAGACGTTAGGTTTAGGTTATTCTAACCTATTTTGGGATTATAACGTCTCGACTCCACGAGAAGTTAGACAACACTTGCCTAAATAATAATAAGGAGTGTTAGTGGAAAATTAGAGTGAAGGTCTGAGTTTTCATTGGCATGCATTCATGACTCATTAGGCGTTGATATAAGAGAATTATATTTGAGGATGATTGTCTTGGTTGATATATGTAATTTTTCACTACTAACTTATACATTACGATTTCTTTCCAACTTTTTGTTGGGGAAGAACAATAGTATTAAGCCTTATAGGCGATGAGCATAACTTACTTGATATAAAAAAAACAAAGTACTAAGAAACTATATATCATTAACCAAATTACACATAAGGAAACATGAAACACATAACATCATAGGTCTGATTGACCTGCTCTAATATCATTACTGTGACACTCCTAAAGGTGCAAACACGAGAAGGGGAGGTTGAATTGTGTTTGACAAACTTGAATACTTTTTCTGTTTTTGCAGTTTTAAAACAAAACATGATGTATGAATAAAACAAAGTTAGCAGCGGATATAAAGTTAAAATAAAAACACATAATTTTATATTGTTTCACCGTTAACGAGGCTATGTCCAGTCCCTTCACTTTGAAGGATTTCACTAATTCAAAACCTTGAATTACAACAATACCACTGACCTCCAAGTCAGTCTTCTCAAACAGTCTAACAATCCTAGACTTTTGAGGAATGAAGCACCTTGACTTCTTAAGTCAAGTCTTCTCCTACCAATCTGACAACCCCAGATTGTAGAAGGAATTACAACGCCTTGAATCTAATTGCCAAGTAATCTGCTACCCCTTCTGACTCCTCAGATTGTAGACTCTACTTCAACAACTTAGATCTAACACAGGAGAAAGAAACTAACACGAGTGCTTGCTTCTGGAAAGCTGGAACTCACGATTAACCTCACTGAAAACTCGAGTGTTTGCTTTTGGAAGTTTATGACTCTTTTGTGATTTTCGATACTGAATCTTCAGTCTTGAGACTCCTTTTATAGATGTGAATTCGGGTTTCTTCCAAGCTGAAATTCGAGCTGTATCTTGCTGGATTCTCGTGCAAAAATACCTTGACCAATCATATTTAATTTAAATAAAAAACATATCTTTTTAGCTCCATATTTGCTTTCATAAATAACTTGGGCCAATCCTGTCTTTAATTAATTCTAGAACAAATCTTTCTTCCCGCCAATAGCTTCAGAATTCCCATACGACTTCAACTTATTTTTGTATCAAATCCTTTTAGTACTTTGATCAAATTTAATCAAATCTCCGCTGATTATCATCTTGATTAAATCTGGACCGTTTGATCTTCTGCTCTAGTCCACATCTGGACCATACTAAGTGATCTGCTGTGATCCTCTTATTTCGGCCAACATTGGACCACGCTTTCTGATCTTCTGTTCTCGGCCAACCTGGTCTAGCAAACTGATCTGTTGTGATCCTCTGATCTCGGTCAATGCTGGACCACACATTCTGATCTTTTGAGTTCGGCCAAAACTGGGCCATGGTCTGATCTTCTGATCTCGGCCAACACTAGGCCATATACTTAAATCTTGACCATTGATCTGAACCTTTTCCCTCTGATCTGATCCAGGTCTTCTTCTGACTTTGCTTCTGGAGGTACCTTCTGGATACATTTTCTGGTGTCTTCTGGAGGTGTATCCTCTAGTCTGTTTTTATCCTCTGGTAACTCATATTCTGCCTCTGGAAACTTTATCTTCTGGTGGCATTTAATGTAATACTTCAAGGTATAAAATAAGATTACATGGAGTGCTTTTGTAAACATCAAAATTCTAAGTACTTAGAACCAACTTGGTTCCAATAATCTCCCCCTTTTTGATGATGACAAAACCTTAACTTATTTTGCTAGCTTATGACTCGAAGTACTTGAAATACTCCCCCTCAGACCAATCTATCCCATAAGTCTGATACTGACTTTTTCTTCTCCTTTTCAACTCCTTCTTGATCACTCTTTCTTTTCTTTTCTTCTCCTCTCCTTTTCAACTCCTTTTCTATTCATCTCTTTTTAATTTATTTTTCACTCTCCCTGTTTCTTCTCCTTTTCAACTCCTTCTCTTTTCACTCTTTTTTTTTCTCTCTTTATTTTTCTCTCTCCCTGTTTCTTCTCCTTTTCAACTCCTTCTCTTTTCATCTCTTTCTTTTTCGCTCCTCCTTTCTTTTTATCTCTCCTTTTCTACTTATTTCTCCTTTTTCTCTCTCCCCTTTTTGTCATCAGCCAAAAAGAGGTCCTTCTGATTCCTAAGAAGACTACTTCAGCTAGTCAGATATGGAGACAATGTTGAGATGTTTCTTTATGAACTCGAACCTGTCTTCAAGTAATGCTTTGGTGAACATGTTAGCCCATTGATGATCAGTGTCCACAAACTGGATACTTAAAGTCCCTTTTTGAACATACACTATTGCTGAAGATAACAAAGGGATATTGGTTTCAAAGATGTTCTAATCTTCAAGTTGGTGTTTCATCCAGATTAACTGTGAGCTGCATCCTGCTGTTGATATATATTCAGCTTCGGCTGTTGACATAGCAATGGTGCTTTGTGTTTTGCTTGACCAAGAGATCAAATTATCACCTATGAAGGTGCAGTTGCCGCTTGTACTTTTCCTTTCCAGCTTGTCTCCAGCATAGTCGGAATCACAAAAACCTCTGAGTTTGTAGGTGAGGGTTTTCTTGTATAACAGGGTAAGATTGGTGGTTCCTTTAAGGTATCTCAGAATTCGTTTGACAGCAGTTAAATGGGATTCCCTAGGGTCAGCTTGAAAACGGGCACATACACAAACACTAAACAAGATGTCAGGTCTAGAAGCAGTTAAATAAAGAAGGGATCCAATCATACCTCTGTATGTTTTCTGGTCTACGTTTTGGCTAGTTTCATCTTTCTCAAGTGAGCAAGTTGGGTGCATGGGGGTGGCCATAGGCTTACATTCACTCATTTTGAACGTTTTAAGAAGTTCTTTAGTATATTTAGATTGGTGAATGAGTATACCTGATTTACCTTGGTGAATCTGAATTCCCAAGAAGAACTTGAGTTCTCCCATCATGCTCATTTGGAACTCTTTCTGCATTAGGTCAGAAAACACTTTGCACAAAGTGCCATTAGTCGATCCAAAGATGATATCGTCAACATAAACTTGAATAATTAAAATATCATTTTTAATTGATTTCCTAAATAGAGTATTATCAATCTGACCTCTATCAAATTCATTCTTAAGCAGAAAGTTACTAAGTCTGTCATACCATGCCCTTGGTGCTTGTTTTAAACCATATAAAGATTTTTTAAGTTTAGAAACATGGTCTGGAAAATCAGAATTTTCAAATCCAAGGGGTTGTTTGACATATACTTCCTCACTTATATAGCCATTTAAGATTGCACTTTTAACATCCATTTGATACCGAACTATATCATGATTAGCAGCAAATGATAAGAGAATTCTAATTGCTTCTAACCTGGCCACTAGAGCAAAAGTCTCAGTGTAATCTATACCTTCCTGTTAACTGTATCCTTGAGCTACTAATCTGGCTTTGTTCCTTACCACTTCACCTTTTTCATTGAGTTTATTCCTGAACACCCACTTGGTTCCAATAATGTTTTTGTTTGGTCTGGAAACCAGATCCCAAACATCATTCCTTTGGAATTCATTCAGCTCTTCTTGCATTGCAAGTATCCAACCTTCCTCTGTCAAAGCTTCATCAACATTGGTTGGTCTGCATCAACTTCTGGTTCTGGAAGATCTTTAACAGCTTCTGATTCTGATAAATCAACTTCTGATTCTGGTAAATCTGCAACAGCTTATGATTCTGGTAGATATGTAACAGCTTCTGATTCTGGTAAATATCCAGATTTCTCTTCTGACTTATCTTGGTTGTTTCTGACTTGATCAGATGTATCTTTTGGAGATTTGTCATGTGTTGCTAACTTGCTTGTATCCTCTACCTTTCCAGGTACTTCTATTTCTTCTGCTTCTGCTCCCTTTGGTTCTGGTGAACCTGCACTATCTTTATCTTGCTTTGATTTGTCAAGATCATGCAGTTTGTCATATAACATAATATAGATCAAATAATTTAGAAAATGAACTCAATACAGCCAAACCATTAATTCTGCTTCTGGTGGTTTCTGCTTGTTTTTGAAACCACTAGAATGTTGTTTCTGTTGAAGTGTTCAATTCGTGTGAATCACCTAGTTCCTCTGACAGTTTGAAAACCTGCAGAATACTTATCTAGCTTTGATTTTTAAAATCAAGCTTCTTGTTATCACAGTAAACATAAATATCAAACAATAATAGTATTTACAGCAACATGTAACCTCTATGTCAACAGTTTCAATTTTACTCTGAAAATCCTCTTGCTTCTGATTTTCAGACTCTGAACTTGTATGTTCTGTGATTACATGGTTTGGATGAGGGGATTTGAATTCCCTTTTAGGTTTGTAGTCTTGATGAATCTCACTGGAGTGTTTGAAGAACTCTCCTGATTCTGATTCCTCTCTTTCTGCTTTGGCTGATACACCATGTTCCTCTGGTGATTCTGGAACTTATGGTGATTCTGGTGATCATACTGATTCTGGTAATTATGCTGGTTCTGGTTCTGGTTCGGGTTCTGGTACTGATTCTGATTCTGGTTCTAGTGTTGATTCTGGTTCCAGTTCCTGTGCCTCTGATACTGGTTCCAGTTCTGGTTCTGTTTCCAGTTCCTGTTCAGATTTTGGTTCCAGCGTTGGTTCTAGTTCCAATTCATGTACCTCTTATACTAGTTCCAGTTCTGATTCTGGTTCCAGTTCCTGTTCTGATTCGTGTGAGATGTGTGATTTCTTTGATATTTCCTGTTCCTCCTATGATTCTGGTTCTGGTTTTGATAGGTATTGTGTTGACCAGTTCTTCTTCTACCAGAGTCAATTGGCTTCTGTTTGGTAGATGTTGGAACATAAACCTTTTTCTGCTTGTGCATTGCCAACATCCATTGTCCAGGCACCATTGTTGGTGTCTCCTTCTGGTTGCTCAGAATATCTGCAACATAGACAATTTGATCTTTTGGTACCCAGAACTGATTGGGTCCAGGTTTGTTAGTCTTAACAGCTCTCTGATCTTGTTCAGATTTCACCATTAGACAAGATAATTCAGAGTGACCTTTCTTAGCAAAAACATCAGAATGAACAGTTTTAGTATCAGCAATAGTTTCTGTAAAACCAAGACCTCTCTTTCCAATGTTACTGTTTCCATAAATCATAGATGCATATTTACTTCTTTCCATTCCATTAGAAATAAACTTTTGAAAAAATTGTTCATGCATATCAGATTCACAAACAGTTTTGGAAGTGGAACAAACATTACTTTTGAGAGTTTGGTTTTTAGATTTGAGTCTTGCAACTTCAGTTTTAAAATCCTTGTTTTCAGTTGCATACTGAGAATTTTGATTCTTTAAAACTTGGACTTCTTTGGTCAGATTTTTCTTATCTTCCCTAAGAGTTTTCAGTTTTAAAGACATCTTATTGTTTGCATTTAAAAAGTGTTTAACAGCATCAATTAATTCAGATTTAGAGAGATCAGAAAATACCTTATGGTCTTCATCTTCTGAATATGTTCCAGAGCCTGAATTGTATCCAGAACTTTAGTTGGTATGAGCCATCGGAGCCAGAATTGCTTCCTCTGATGTGCTTCCAGACTTGCCTGAATGACTGCTTCGATCATTCTTCCTTCTGCCTGTTTTCCTTCCTGAAATTGTGCCTTTATAAAGTCCAGAGGCAGACCTGATGTGTGCCATCATTGCTGTTTCTGCCTCTACTTCATCAGACGATTCTTCTTCTGATTCTGATACATCCCAGGCTGCCACCAGACCATTCTTTCTAAATCTGGAACTCTTCTTGTGCTGTTTGTCTTTTTCCAGATTTGGACATTCTAACTTGATATGTCCAGGTTCATTGCATCCATAACAGATGATGCTCTTCTTGTTAGATTCTTCCTTTCCTTTGTTGTTATGTTTCTTCTTGGAACCTCTTCTCTTCCTGTTTTCCCAGATCTTAACCATCTGTTTAGTTAAGTAAGCCATATCATCACAGTCACTGTCGCTATCCTCTGATTCTGATGCTGCCCTTGCAGCTTTCTTCTGTTTCGACTTCAGGGCCAGATTCTTCTTCTTCTTTGGTTCATCTGCTTCCAGTTCTAGTTCATGAGACTTGAGTGAGCTGATCCAATATTTAAGTTTTAAGTTATTCAGATCTTTGGCTTGCTGAACTGCAGTAACCATTGGTTTCCACTTGGTTGGTAAACTTCTTAGAATCTTCTTGACATGATCTGCTGTTGTGTAGCTTTTCTTCAAGACCTTCAGTCCAGATATCAGAGTCTGGAATCTATAGAACATTCCATCAATGTCTTCATCATCTTCCATCTTGAATATCTCATGCTGTTTGACCAGTGTGTTAGCCTTTGCTTCCTGAACCTGCTGGCTTCATTCATAGGTCAGAACCAGACTATCGAATATGCTCTTTGTTGTTTCTTTATCTGTGCATCTGTCAAATTCCTTGAATGTGATGGCACTGATCATGATGTTTCTGGACTTGTGATGCAGTTTGAATAATTTGCTCTGATCTGGTTTCATATCTTCTATGTCCAGTTCTTTAGTTAGATCTCCTGGAATAGTAGGTGCAGTGTATCCTTTGACTGCTAGCTTCCATAATTCAGGATCTTGAGATATGAAGAAACTTCTCATTCTATCCTTCCAATAACTTCTCATTCTATCCTTCCAATACTCTAATCTGTCTCCATCAAACAGTGGCGGTCTGTTGATGTTGCCTCTGAATTCTTCTGACATGTTGAACCCCTTTGGACCTTTCCTCAAACAATTTTAAGTGCTCAACCTTGAGACCGAGCTCTAATGCCAATTGAAGGTGCAAACACGAGAAGAGGGGTTGAGTTGTGTTTGACTAACTTGAATACTTTTTCTGTTTTTGAAGTTTTAAAACAAAACTTGATGTATGAATAAAACACAGTTAGCAGCGGATATAAAGTTAAAATAAAAACATAGAATTTTATACTGGTTCACCAATAACGAGGCTACGTCCAGTCCCTTCACTTTGAAGGATTTCACTAATTCAAAACCTTGAATTACAACAATACCACTGACCTTCCAAGTCAGTCTTCTCAAACAGTCTAACAATCCTAGACTTTTGAGGAATGAAGCACCTTGACTTCTTAAGTCAAGTCTTCTCCTACCAATCTGACAACTTCAGATTGTAAAAGGAATTACAACGCCTTGAATCTAATTGCCAAGTAATCTGCTACCCCTTCTGACTCCCTCAGATTTTTAGACTCTACTTCAAAAACTTAGATCTAACACAAGGGAAAGAAAATAACACGAGTGCTTGCTTCTGGAAAGCTAGAACTCACAATTAACCTCACAGAAAACTCGAGTGTTTTCTTTTGGAAGTGTATGACTCTTTTGTGATTTTCGATACTGAGTCTTCAGTCTTGAGCCTCCTTTTATAGATGTGAATTTGGGTCTCTTCCAAGCTAAAATTCGAGTTGTATCTTGTTGGATTCTCTTGCAAAAATACCTTGACCAATCGGGTTTAATTTAAATAAAAAACATATCTTTTTAGCTCCAGATTTGCTTTCATAAATAACTTGGGCCAATCCTATCTTTAATTAATTCTGGAACAAATCTTTCTTCCCGCCAATAGCTTCAGAATTCCCATACAACTTCAACTTATTTTTGTATCAAATCCTTTTAATAGTTTGATCAAATTTAATCAAATCTCCACTGATTATCATCTTGATTAAATATGGACCGTTTGATCTTCTGCTCTAGTCCACATCTAGACCATACTAAGTGATCTGCTGTGATCCTCTTATTTTGGCCAACACTGGACCACACTTTCTGATCTTCTGATCTCGGCCAACCTGGTCTAGCAAACTGATCTGTTGTGATCCTCTGATCTCGGCCAATGCTGGACCACACATTCTGACCTTCTGATTTTGGCCAACACTGGGCCATGGTCTGATCTTATGATCTCAGCCAACATTGGGCCATATACTTAAATCTTGACCATTGATCTGAACCTTTTCCCTCTGATCTAGTTCAGGTCTTCTTCTGACTTTGCTTCCTTCTGATCTGGGCCAGGAAAGATATCCTCTGGTGGTGTTTTGACATCCAGGTGTATCCTCTGGTAATTTCAGGATGCATCCTCTGGTACCTTCTGGATACATTTTCTGGTGTCTTCTGGAGGTGTATCCTCTGGTCTGTTTTTATCCTCTAGTAACTCATCTTCTGCCTTTGGAAACTTTATCTTCTGGTGACATTTAATGTAATAATTCAAGGTATAAAATAAGATTACATGGAGTGCTTTTGTAAACATCAAAATCCTAAGTACTTAGAACCAACTTGGTTCCAACAACTCCCAATTTCAAAACAACATATTTAATAATTTTTACTAGATTTTATTAAGGGGATAAAATAGAGGTATTTCAAAACGTCCCATAGTTAATGCCATCAAATGCGTGAATCTAACACTCAAGAATCCAAATAGAATAAAACATTTCAAAAAAAATTATTAACCAACCCCAGTGTAACCTATCAAAGTAAATAAAATGACAAAACCCAAGATAAATAATTTCTTGGTATACAAGTCAACAAAACTAAAATCCAAAAAAAATTCTGCGATCTAGGATGGAACATTCAAGTCCTCGTAGACTAGGTCGACTTACCCTAAGATACTTTCATTGTCTATTTAAGTTTATTGTGTGTTGTGATGTTAGCCGCCACCATTGGATTGTTCCCTCCATGTCACATACACATTCCCCATCCAAATATCTCCAAAGCCTAGTTGCATGTGCAAGCTTGACCATGGTTGTAACCTATAAGGCTCTTTACATTTGTTAATAATCATTTAAGTGACATATTAAATTTATTCATTACTTCTATTAAACTCACCTTAGCTGTATCAATGAGACAATGCCATTCATCATATCCTATTTATTCCCATGACTCAATTGCATAAACCTACCCTTACTTGGATAATAGATGAAAGAGAATTCATATATGATAGCGCTAAAAAGTTTACTAATTAAGTTCTATGTTTCCAATGAAAAGAAATTAGATTCAAAATGGTGTTTTTTGAACAGAAAAATAACTCAATCAATTAGATTTGGAAACAATAAACAAAATGAATAACAGGGCAAAATGGGTCTTACCAATTATGGAGAAATAGTTCAACAATAAGTATGGACATGAAGTGTAAATATATTATGACGAGGTATGAGTGTTTGGAAGCAATGTGGTGTATATATGGGCGTAGTCTTATGGTATATAAGGCTGGGGTGGATGAGTTAAGGAGTTGAGTGATAAAGAGTTTAGAGGTTTGATACCCACCTTCAACACAATTCTAACAATTTCTAACAATAATAACATAATATTGGTTGTTTAAAAAAAAACATGAGCATAGTTTTAGTATCACGAGTGGGTTGAAAAGTAGTTTAAAACATATGTTCTTAAGCTCTACATAGATTCAAGAAGGTTTATCTAATTCCTAATCAATGAGTAAGTTAGCTACTCATAGTATTTGATAAAAGATACATATAAAGAGGAAAATTAAACAAAAAAGTTGCACTAGGTCTCCTATAAGGTGTAGTTGTCTCTTGCTTTGCATCCCAAAATCAGAACCCTCATAAAATAAGGGTTTTAACTTAAATACGATTATGGAAACGTGTATCAGCACATTGTGCTAGGTTTGGGTGCAGTGCGCTAAACCAAAACTTATTGTGGTGCAGCAAGCTGCGCAATGGGCAATATCAAAATTAATTGTGACGCAACAAGTTGTGCAATGCACTAAAGGACTCCCCTGTTGCGCTTAGAGGCAATGAGTTGAGCCAGGATGTGAACTGCAGCATAGTGATTGACACAATATGCCCTTACTTTTCCCTACTGAGCTCCATCTTATAATCACAAGAAATTTTACATTCTGAGATCACCTTGTGTCAGCACTAACCCTCTGTAACTTCCTGAGTGTCTGTTCCTCAATTTAATTGACCTGTAACTTCAAAATAAGAAGAGAATACTTCGAGAACTTGTTTAGTTAGAAATAATTAGTACCAAAACATTCAAAAATAATCCAAGACGATTCCAATTCCTTTCTTTATTCAATTAACTATAAAACTAAATAGAATAAATGAAACTTAAAAAAAAAGCTATTAACAAGGTGCTAAAAAAGCTATCAATAGTGAGTACAAAACTCAAGAACATAGAAATGTACAAAAACGTTTAATCAACATGGAAACACCTCTTATAAAAATATTAATCAACATTAATAAAGTTCTAAAATTATTAATACTAATATTTTATAACTATACCCTAAGTCAAGACATCTATTAAGTCATGGTCAAAATGTGAGTTTCTACATAACGAATATGAACATTTACTCAATGGTCTATACCGAACCAACATGAGTTGTCATAAAGACAACAAGAGTGTTCCCTGCTTGTCAGATTTTGACAATAAAATACTTTGGTAAAATTGATTATAATTAAGACACTAAGTGGTGAGTCCATCTAGTTAGGATGGGTATTATGCTACTCACCTTAAACATACATATATTTAAATTTACATTTATATGTACACAATAGATGGTAGACCCAAGCAATGAACGAAAAATTTGTTGTGAACCATTCATATTTTGAAATGTTAAATTATAATGTCATGTAATTGAAAAATATCAAAGTTAAATATTAGTAGTGGCATGGATGTGATATTTTTTACGGTCACTCAAAGTCCTCAAGAGTCAAGTCCATAAGTTTAGTTTTGTTCCCTTTTAATCTAATATCTTTAACATCCGTCTTTCCAACCACATGTCAAATCACATCTACAAACAAGGTTGATTTATAGTCATATATGAGAAAATATAAAAGCAAATAAATGTTGCTACTCTTTACATGTGTTATGCTAGCGAAAACTCTTACCCATCAAAAGACTAGATCCAATGTTAAAGAATATCTCTGAAAATTTGGTACAGTTGAAGAAAGTTGTTCAAATTTTTTTGAAAGATATATTTTGAATAAATTTGTATTGTCCAAAAAAGTAAGTTTTTATTTCTTAGTATTTGACCTAAACTTTTCCACATTGTCAAATGAGATAAATGGACATTTGTGCAAAATATACAATAAATGGACATTTGTGCAAAATATACATGTAATGAAGAAATTTGATAGAATATAATTGTGAAAAAATATAAAACTACCTTTTCCTATAATAATAGTAGCTGAACACTAGTTGTCTCTTGTGGATTGTTGAAATCGGGAACCCTCCGGTGATAGATTCCACGGGCACGTATCTTCCGTTCAATTCTTCCAATGATGATGTCATCAATTGCAGTAACAATGGAAGCTATTTTTTTAAGTGCTTAGATATAATAAAAAATTTAAAAATTAAAAGAAGATAGAAATAATTCTGTAAAGTAAGAAAAATAAATAAGTAAACAATATTTTATATAGTGATTTTAGAAGCTTGATACAACCATGATTAATAAATAATATATTATAATACTTTTCTTTGGTTGGACTTGAATGAAATAAATTTTCTATATAGTAACTAGTAAGACATATAAATAAATAAAAATAAATATTAGGTTATAAAGTTATTTTTTAAAATTTGCTAAGAACGATTTACATATGATTAATCAAAAATAGATTATAAGATTTTAAAAAACTTTTATCAATATTAGTTTATTCACTATACAGTTTCTAAAGGAACATTAGTTTGAACAAGAGTGCTAATTATATAGACATAGTAATTGTAAGAAGTATATATATATATATACACATATATGGCATATATCAAGAAAGAGTAGTTGTTATCGTGAGAGATGAGAGGAATACATAGCCATTGAATCAAATAAATTACTACTTAAGATTAATCTTATTTTTTAAAACAGCACATAACCAACAACTTTTCCCTTTCCTCTTCCCTTCTTCTTTTTTCCCCTTCCTCTTACATCATTAAAATTTCGATTAAAAATTTTCGTGTGGAACTCCCGTCATCGATGGAGAAATTAGGTGGTTTTTGGAGTTGTTGCATTATGGAGGATAAAATGATAGATTGCACAGGGGTGTTCCAATGGTTCAAAAAACCATTATATTTCAAAATTATAAATGACCGACCTTGTATCTCTAACTTCTATCAATGTCATTTGAATTGAAAAAACTTGTATCATTATCAATTGATTCATCTTTTTGTTGGAAAGATAGAATTAGTAATTGAGAGTTTCAAAATCATGAAACAAAACAAATCAATCATTGAACAATTTGGAAATATAGGCAATATTCCAAAATGACTATTGAATAAAATACTAAATGACAATTTTTAGATGAAAAATTAGACATGGTAATAGGGCCGGCGGGTAGGTTTTATCTCCCCAATCCCGCACCTGATTAGTTGAAAAAATCTCTACCCACTCATGTTGGCTGTGAAATTTAAATTTTCTTCTTCATTTACAGCGGATTTTATATATAAAATAATAAATTTAAAAGTGATATTTATTATAATTAATATAATAAAATATTTATTATTATACAATAATAAAATTAAAAAGTATTAAAATCATATTTTCTACAGAGAGGATATAATGATAAAATATATTTAAAATAAAAAATATTAAAATAAATTAAAATAATTATTTTACAAAGAGATATTTGGAGATATATTATAACTTTGTTACATTAAGCGACTATAATGACATTGCATCACTCATTCATACACCGACATAGTTATCTACTCAATAATATAAAGTTTTTGTTCAAACTTGTATAAGTAATATAATATAAGCCACCATAAAAATAAAAAATAAAAACTAATGTAGCATTAATGATATGAAAGTATTTGCGTCATATGATAAAAGATATGCTTAATTGCAGTTTTGGTTATTCTATTTTTACTAATTGACGAAATTGATTTTTCTATTTTAAAAGTCAACAGTTTTGGTTCTCATTTGAATTTTTGAACTAAAAAAATAATGATATGATATATTTTGAATAATGTAACATATAATTTCATGATATAGAACAATCTAGATGTATTAATTATTCATATGTCATTGATTAAATTACAAATATGAAGAATTTTTAAAGTTGAAAGTTAAGTTTTTACATTGTTTTATTCTAATTTCACGGGTGTTAATAATTTTACGTCATTGTATCATATGTCACGTTATTTAAAGCATGTCACATATCTTGTTTTTAGTTAAAATCTTAAAGGAATAGACCAAAATTGTCGACTTTTAAAATAAAAGAGCCAATTACGTGAATCAGTAAAAATAAAGGGATTAAAATTGCAATTAAACCTAAAAGATATTACCATCAACAACTAATTTTAATATTATCCCTACATTCATACATTCAATTATGAGTGCACGTGAGTTTATGGTGGTTATATATGACTTAGAGGGAAAACATATATGGTTTACGAGGAAAAACATTCTTCAGCTACTTATCAACTTTTAAATATAAAGATACACACATTCATGAGTATATAATATGACTCATGGTTCATCAATTGAAGGGAAAGCATAACATGAAAATAATCAAATGAATAATCAATCATATGCAAGCTAACTGTATCATTTCAGCATGATCGATTACATGCATATGTCAAATTATGATACGATTATATAGGTTAAAAATACATAATTAGATGAGTTTCTAAGTCAAAGTACTAAAAAACAAAGCTGTGAATCAATTCAGGTGTCACAAGAATCCATTCAGGGTGCAAAGACCGCATGAGTCGATTAGTGTACTATGTGAATTGACTTACGACCATTTAGAAATATTCATAAGTCCATTAATCATATATTGATCCGCAGTCGTACACAGTCAAAATAAGTTAAGAAAAGAGTAATGTAGTAAACAAGGTAGTTAAATTTTGGTCGTCTCACAAAAATCTCAAATATAACCATAGGCAAAATTAAGAACTTGTAACGAAATAAATAAAGGGTTTTTAATTGAAAATAAATTGAGTAGTTATAGAGAATTAATCAACTAATCAAAACAATCAATCCATTGATTTTAGAAATTCTACGTCGGGACTCTATCACGTGTTATAAATAAAGTTTGTCTATATTTCTATTCTTATTTAGTCATAAAACTACACAAGCAAGCGTCATTTAATTTTACCCGAATTCTTACAAGATTAAGCATCACAACGTTCGAATAATTATGGTAGTGAACAAACATCACAAAAACACGAATAATGTCATAACTGAATGCAACCAAACTCATAACTAAGTGTTAAAAATTCTATCAATTTCTATTTGAATGCAACCAACACAAGCGTTCAATTTATTTCATTTTGAATAATCTTAATAAAAGGTATAATGAAATCGGTACGATTAAACATCATATCATAAAAATCGAATTCACACATAAAACACATGCAAAGATGAGAAATGGACTGAAAGATGTAAAAACATAAAACAAAATTTCATTAAAAATATAACCTCAAGAGTCTAACAATGTATCTATAACCAAGGGATTGTTCAAGAGTTTTATCCGTCCATAGAGGATTAGAGCATAAACATAGTTTTAGAGTATGCAAAATACGACAAAAGGTGCCTCCAAAGGCTCTCAAATAATTCTTTATAATAATCTAAATTAACCTAGAGATCTTAGCTTGAAATATGTACCAAAGTGAGCCCTAATGATGTTTGAGAGCCCAATAGTAACTAATCACATGACAAATTGATCCAAAGCCTGAAATCAAATCATTAGCTTTCGTAATCAGCCATTTGGACCATCACGATATCCGAACCAGGCTTCGCATCCAACATAGAAATTGTAGCTCTGCTTCTCATATTTCCAACGCATAAAGATGGTAAAGCTCAATTATGACATAAAGATGGTAAACATGGTAAAAATTAACTATTAGACAAAATAAATATTGAAAACCACAAAGTTCAAGCTATAAAAAGTGTATCAAAATGTGTTGATCATATCCCCCCACTCTTTAGCTTTTGCACTCCAAGTAAAACTCAAAGTTAAGAAAACAAAGACAAATTAAAACGGAAATAAACAAAGCAATTTCAATGAATCTTAGGAATGTAAAGTGGCAAGTAAAATTCCCATCCTAGGCTTCGACGATCTTGACAATCACGGAGAACATCTTATCAGATTTAGAACAAATAAGAGGTAAGAGTAACCAAATAATGCATCATAAGTGATAGAATCCATATACGATATAAAATTCGCTAAAACTCTCAAGTGTTCAACCTAGTGCTTACTCTAAAAAAACATCATGAAAGCTAGCACTACCATAGGCTTGACAATCCTCTAACTTCGATACTGGAAACACATGCATATAAAGATCAAAAGGACTTTATTAGGATTGTAACAAGGCCAAGGTAAAGGTGGCATTATCTTAGGGAGATTAATAGGAACATAATTGTCAAAAGATGAGGGGTAGCTCAACAAAATTTCATTAATGTCCATTTTCGCACTTATTTCTTCACACTTGCTTCATCACCTTGGACAAACAAACATATATATATATATATATATATATATATATATATATATATATATATATATATATATATATATATATATATATATATATAATCCTAAAGAAAGAGGTCAATTCATTGTTGAGCACCCCAGACTTACTCGAAACATAATATAGAGAATCCTTCCAAAGTGAGTAAAACTCATTTATCTCTTAAGATTGGGTCAAATAAATTTTTTTTACTTTTAGGCTTGTAATGAGCTATATAATAAACAATGGAATAAATAGGCTCAAAGGGGGCTTAATCAAGGGATAATTCAAGAGTATGCTTATTTGGCCAGTAGCTTAGTAAGAAATCAAATGTTTAGATCATTTTAATACATGCATGTGAACAAGATGAGAAAAATCAAGTCAAGTTCTAGAGTAACTAACATTCATGAGTGAAATCACCCAACAAAGAATGAGAATGGAAAAATGTGTTCCATCCATTATAAAGCTTAAATCTCACCAATGATAATGACCTATCACCAAGAATTCAAGGATGTTACTCATATCATGCCAAATATAAATAAATAATAGCACCAAGGATAGTGAAATCACTCACCACTTATGCAAACCAAGAAGTTCATTGAAAAATCATGCAAAAAAAACAAATTTTTTATTTAATTTTTTTAAACAAAAAATGTAAATAAAAACAAAATGAATGAGCTCCTCCCACACTTAAATCATACATTGTTCACAATGTAAGCATCAACTAAAAAATAAAAAGTAAGGAAAGAAAAACTCCTTGGTCAAGGTGGGAAAGAACCATGATAGGTAGGCTTTTCCAACGAGAGCTCTTCTATAGTCTCATTTCCAAGTGTGGGGCTCTCATGCAATAGCTTTAGGCGGTGACGATTGACCTTGAAAATCTTATTGGTGCTTTCGCTTTTTACTTCCACTATGCCATGAGGAAAAGTGTTAGTAATAACAAAAGGGTCAATCCACTTAGAGCGAAGTTTACCAGCCATGATTTTAAGGTGAGAGTTGAACAATAAGATTTTTGTCCAATATAGAACTACTTCCTAGAAATTAGTTCATCATGAAAGTGTTTGGTTTTCTCTTTATAGATCCTGGAGTTCTCATAGGCCTTTAGTCGAATCTCTTCAAGTGGCTGCAATTGAAGCTACCTCTCTAAGCATGCTTGATAAAATTCAAGGTTGCAACTCTAGACTGCCCAATAAGCACGATGCTCTATCTCCACAAGAAGGTGATATGCCTTCACGAACACACGATAAGGAGACATCCCTATTGGTGTTTTGTAAAAACTTCTATGAGCCCAAAGAGCTTTCTCTAGTTGGTTGCTCCAATCCTTCTTGTTTGGCTTCACCATCTTGGCTAGAATTTGTTTTATTTCCCTATTTGAGATTTCAGCTTGCCCATTAGTTTGGGGGTGGTAACATGTAGAAACTCTATGCACATCCCAATACTTCTGAAGTAACGATTCCATTGTGCGGTTGTAGAAATAAGTTTCTTGATGACTGATGATTGCTCTACGTATTCCAAATCTGCAAAAAAATATTAGACTTGACAAAATCCACAACAGCTCGAGATTCACTAGTCCAAATGGGTTTTGTTAAGACAAACTCTCATTTTTAAAGTATTGATGAAAATAAACAAAAGTTAATTAAGAACGTTAATTATGATTCTAAAATGTTATGTTAATTTAACTTGTGCTTTTGAGTGTATTAATTCAAAGATAGGATTCAAGCAAAGCCAAAAACTCAGCATAATAAAGAACAGAGAACATTCTTGATACAATCTGGAAAACGGAGAATGTTATCCAGGTTCAAAATGGTCATGATAGCATAAAAATCAATCAATCTCCATTACTTAATTGAAGTTATTGCCTGTGGAATTTAAATCAGTATTATAAGTACTTGACAAGGAACAGATATGATCAATTATAATCAAAAGAAGTCATTCGAATCACAAAGAAAAAAGGCCATGAATCAAGTTGTCCAAGCAAGACTGAACAGTCTCCAGTTTGATTGTCATGACTGATAAACGTTCTTGACAATGTACAAGGCATCAGGACAACTTCCAGTATGTTCAAAAAATCATTCAGATTGATTATCAATCTCCAGGAAACTCAAAAGCTAAAAGTCCAGATTGATCATCAATCTCCAGCAACTTCATAACAGTTTTCTGCAACAACCTTTCATGATCTTTTCAAATCTATTTTAATCAAGTTCAAGACTCCAATTCATGCTACAAAGCATCATCACATATCTGCAATATTAAATGATCATTAAGCTCAAAAGAATCTGATCAAGAACAAAGGATTCAACCCAGTCAAAATAGAAATTAAAAATAGTCAAAAGTTGGATTATTTTTAATCAGAAATATTGGCTTTGGTCAAGCCTGACAAGAGCCCTTCCAACGGCTCTATTGACCTCCATTTAGTGCTCTCAAGCCTATAAAAGGAAGGCCAATGCTCAAGGAAAATGCAGAAGTTCAAGTGCTAACAAGTCTCACAAAATCATTCACATTCACATACTTGAAACTCTCTCATCACTCAAAAGAATCAGTCTGATCAATCTTTATTTACTCATATATATTTGTACTGAATTCTTTGTAATGAATTGAATCTCAAACAAGAGTTGAGACATCTCAGATTCTAATAAAACAAATCTCATCATTATTGTAAAACTCAAACTATAAGAGTTTAGTATAGTTTGGGGTAGATTGTAAGAAATCCTATCAAGGTTGGTAGGTGATTTGATTTAATCTCTTTATGGGTGGAATTTGATTAAAGTTTGTAACAAGATCAATGTTGATCTAAGCTAGGTGTTGTAAAACCAAGAAGGTTCTTGTTTTAAACACTTAGTGGAACATCTCACAATTGTGAGAACTAGACGTAGCCCAAGTTGGGTGAACCAGGATATATCCCTGTGTGGTATCTCTTATTCTTTATCTCTTTATTAAGTTTGATTGGTTTTCAAGTTAAAAATACAAACTGTTTTTCTGATTTTTAACTAACCAAGAACGTTCTCTGTTTTTCTGATAAAACCAAAAACGTTATCCGTTTTCTGCTTTCTTAACCAAGAACATTCTTGAGTTCAAATCTTAAGTTCTTTTAGGAAATTTTAAAAAGAGAGATTTACAATTCAAACCCCCCTTCCTTGTAAATCAATTTTGCTACTTCAGGTTTGGCCTCCACCCATTTAAAAACATAATCAACAATAAGTAAAATGTAAATATAACCAAAAGAGGCATAGAAATGATCCATAAATCAATACCTCAAACATCAAATACTTCACAAAAAAGCATAGGTTGTTGGGGCATTTCCCTCCTATGAGTGATTGTTGTACCTGATCTCTGACACTGCTCACAAATGCGAAAAGTTTCAAACGCGTCTTTGAAAATAGTGAGCCAAAAGACACATGCGTCTAAAACCTTTCTCGCTATTCGTTGTGGTCCAAAGTGGCCCCCTACCAGAGAAGCATGACAAAAGTTAAGAATAGATGGAACCTCATGGTAGGGAACACATCTCCGAATTACCTGGTCACTACAAAATTTACAAAGATATGGATCATCCCACACATAATACTTGGCATCACTATTAAGTTTGTGAATATGTCCTCTAGATGTGTGAGCAAGTAGAACTCCAACACCAAAATAATTTGACAAATCAGCTAACCACATAGTAACATCATGTAGCTGTAGAAGCTGTTTATCGGGAAAACCATCCAGAATGGGGAGCAAATCCTCAACCTTATCTATTCTGCTCAGATAATGTACAACTAAATTTTTTGCCCCACTTTTATCTCTGATTTCCAAATCAAACTCTTGGAGCAATAATGTAGGACCCTTAAATTTAAAATTAAATTGCAGATTTAATTTTAAGTGTATTTGGGAATATTTGTGAAATATTCAATATATGTATGTTTTGTGTAAATATATATATATATATATAAATATTTGTTTTGGAGGTGGAATTAAAATTATTGGATGATGGATGAATTAATTTAATTTCGAGTAATTAAATTATCGGGCCATTAATTAAGATTTTCTCTGCTAATTGCGACGAGACGGGTTAAGTACTGGAGGATCAAAAGATATTTTAATATAAGTGTTGGGTGAGGTGGCATAGATATTTGTTAAGAAAGAAACAATTCCTTCCTTCCTCTGCTGTGTCAGTCTGCATTTATGTTGATATTTAAGTGAGAAGTTTTTTCTTCTTTCCTCTACTGCGCCAAATCTGCTCTATTATCTTCTTCTTCTTCTTCTGATATTTTTGGTGTTGGTGAAGAAAAACAGTTTACTCAAAAGACATTTTTCTTAAAAATCTGAGTGTCGAATCAGAAAGTGTAGAGTACAAAAGTTATTCCTCTGGTCGTTACGGAGCTAAAGAACCAACTTTCGTAGCGGCGAACGCGAACAGGAGTATCGTCGACTTTTGTCGCATAAGCTTAATCAAGTTAAGAGAATGTAATTAAGGTAAGGGCACCTTCCAACTTTCTAGATTGCATTTAGGGCTGTAAATGCATGTGTGATGAATGATTATTGGGATATGTTTGTGAAAAACGTTGTGTTCTGTTCTGGAAATCAAACTGTTTTGATGTTCAGGGAAATTTCACTAAATTCGAAGGTGTATTCGAATACGGCTTGAGTGTATTCGAAGAAAGCCTGCAAAGCTTCTGTTTTCTTTAGATTTTTGAACTTGTATTCGACTACGACCCTCTGTAGTCGAATACAGATTTGCCAATTTTGCTTCTGACTTAGCATCTGTATTCGACTACGACCCTCTGTAGTCAAATACAGATTAGCAATTTTTGCTTCTGTTTTAGCATCTGTATTCGACTACGACCCTCTGTAGCCGAATACAGATTTGCAACTTTTGCCACTGACTTCGCATCTGTATTCGACTACGACAACCTCGTATTCCAATACAGAATGCTGATTTTTTTCAATGTTTTAGCTTCTGTATTCGAATACAAGGGAGCTGTATTCGAATACAAATTCGAGTTTTTCAGAAATTCAAGTGTTAAACATTGTTTTATAAACCTTAAGTGTTGGGGTACCTTGGGAAGGTTTGTGGTGAATAAAAATGGAATTTTTGTGATAGTTTGAAGTGGTGGTGATGAAGTTTTTGAGACTTTACTGAAGTTGTGGAAATTCTGACTTTTGCACTTTGACAGCCTCTGTATTCGAATACAAGGAGTCTGTATTCGAATACAGGGTGTTGATTCTGCCCTGTTTGGCTTTTGTATTCGAATACAATGAAGCTGTATTCGAATACAGATTCGTATTTTTCAAGAAATCTCAGTTTTAAACACTGTTTTATGGATTTTAACAGTTGGGGAAAAACTTTTGTTAATTAAGAGTGGAACCTTGAGGTAATGCAAAGTGATAATGTTTGCTTGAATGATTGATATTGATTGTGTTGAGATGTTTTGAAAAATGAGGGAAATGCATGAATTTTACTAATGTTGCATACTGTTTCTAGTGAAGTGGTACCCGCGATGGGCCACAGAGTAATACGCAACCACGTGCTGATCTGTGAGTGATTGCACGAGTGTTGGTCTGTTGAGCGACTGCACTAGGTACTGATCCATGAGCGATTGTACCTTGGTATATAAGTGCTGGTCTATTGAGCGACTGCACTGGTACTGGACTGTGAGCGTCTGTACCCTGAAATGCGCAACCACGTGCTGATCTGCGAGCGATTGCACGAGTGCTGGTCTGTTGAGCGACTCCACTAGGTACTGATCTGTGAGCGATTGTACCTTGGTTTATGTCTAACGTGCTAGTCTGTTGAGCGACTGCACGAGTGCTGGTCTGTGAGCGACTGCACTGGTGTTGATCTGTGAGCGATTGCACCCTGGTCTTGAGGGTCGTTAAAGTCTTACATATGTAAAATGTGCTGGTTTGTTGAGCGACTGCACCTTGGTGAATCCAAGAAAATGTATACATGAGCATATACATATTGCATCGGGGTGATTGACCGGTGGGTCACGTTTTGGTTTATGATGATGGTTGAAAATTGTTGTGTGTGTAAGTACTTTATGAAATCTGGAATTTCTGATGAATTGGTGTGATTGTTGAATTGACTGTTGTACTTACAACTTGATTTTCATATTAATTTGGTTGCTGTTTTGCAAAGGGATACATGTCATGTATTTTCAAAATTGAGCATCCTTATTTATCATCATTGTTTTATGATGTGTCATGAATATGTTTGATATTGCTGATATAAATGCTATGTGGTATTTGTTAATTTCGGTCGTGACCCTTCACAATTATTGTGGAAAATTGGGCTTTGCCCTCAGATGTTAATCAAACCCGTACCCCCGATGGTTACACTAACGACAGGGAACGTCGTTAATTTTCCTTGATCTTTACATTGTGGGCTACGTAAAGGGATGGATAGCTGGGTGAAGATAAGACTTGTGGATGATGCAGTGGAAACCGTGCTACTGTAGCTTAGTGTATGATCAGTTTAGACTTATGTATAGGGTTTTGAGCTCAGTGGTTGTAAATATTTATTTTGGGAATTATTGTTAAACTTTTCTGCACTCTGATAAATATTTTGGTTAAAGCTTTGATTTAATTGTTGGTTTTAAGTCGTTATCTGATCATGCATAGGAGCAAGTAGTTAGAGTGTCAAGTCTTGTATAGTTGTGGTGTGCTGAAGTAATGATGTTGTTGAGCTATAGTTTTGAATTATTCTAAACGGTGTGAGATTTCTACTTGATGATGGTTTTGTAGGGAACAATGCCTCCAAGGAGAGACAACACCGTAAGAACCAACGACAGCCGGGAAGATAGGATGGCTGAAGCAATGAATAATATGGTTGCGTCTGTTGATGCGCAGACGGCTGCGAAGACTCAACGCGACTTAGAGAAAAGAGAAAGAGAAATTCGTGATGCTTAGTCAAGAGGCCTAGAGGATTTTCGTCGTCATAATCCTCCAAAGTTCAAAGGTGACGAGGGTCTAGAAAGAGCGGACCAATGGATTCAAGAGATGGAGAAAATCTTTGAAATGATTAACTGCCAGGCAGCAGTAAAAGTCAATTATGCTACATATCTGCTACTAGGGGATGCAGAGTATTGGTGGAGGAGTACAAGGCTACTGATGGGGGCAGCTCATGAGGAGGTGAACTGGGATTCGTTCAAGAAGAAGTTTTTAGACAAGTACTTCCCGATGAGCACTAGGACCATGTTGGGTGACGATTTTCTGAAATTGCACAAGGGTAACATGACAGTGGGAGAATATGCGGCTAAATTTGAATCGTTGTCCAGACATTTCAGATTCTTCCGGGAAGAAGTTGATGAACAATTTATGTGCCATCGTTTTCAAAATGGACTGAAATATGAAATTCAAGACTCCGTTTTACCCTTGGGAATTCAACGTTTCCAAGTTCTAGTGGAGAAGTGTAGAGAGGTTGAGGACATGAAAAATAGGAGGGCCAACCGAGGAGGGAACTTTAATTCGGGAGGACCCAGCCGGATGAACTATCAAAACAGCAAAGGAAAGCAAGTGGTTAAGCCATATAACAGACCCCAGAACAACAGTAGAGGCCAAAACCGGCCAGGAAATCAGAACTTTGGAAGACAATTAGGATAAGGAGTTCGATGCTTCCGATGTGGAAGAGAGGGACATATGGCTACAGCTTGTACCACAAGGGATCTTGTATGTTTCAATTGTCAAAAACCAGGACACGTTACAAGGGATTGTCGGGCTCCAAAGGTGGAACCAACAGTGAACGCAGCTAGGGCCACTCGTCCTATTGCTAGGGGACGCGTCTACCACATGGGTGCTGCTGCTGGAAGTCAAACTCCTAATTTAATCCAGCAAGACTGCCAGATTGCAGGTAACACATTAATTGCACTTTTTGATTCGGGAGCAACCCATTCTTTCATTGCTATGAATTGTGTGAATCGTTTGAAGCTATCTATGTATGCTTTGCCTTTTGATTTGATTGTTTCCACACCTGCTCAGACTTTGACCGTAAATTCTACATGTTTACGTTGTCCTGTAACAATCCAAGATAGAGATTTCTTGGTTAATTTAATCTGTCTACCCCTACAATACCTCGAGATAATTCTCGGCATGGATTGGATGTCTTATAATTATGTAGTCTTGGATTGTGCCCGCAAATTAGTTCTTTTTCCTGAACCTAGAGTCGTTCGCTATTTGTTTGCTAACAAGCTCGGAGTATCACTGAGAGAAGGAACTCAGGAATTTTTATCATTGGCTAACGTGGAGACCAAGATGGATGTGAGCATAGAAGATGTAGTGTTAGTCAAAGATTATCCGGACGTATTTCCAACAGAAATTCCAGGATTACCCCTAGTAAGAGAAGTGGAGTTCTTCATTGATTTGCACCCAGGAACTAGACCTATTTCAATTGCGCCGTATAGAATGTCGCCATTGGAATTAAACGAGCTTAAGGATCAAATTGAAGGTCTGTTGGAGAAATGATTTATCAGGCCAAGTGTGTCACCGTGGGGAGCTCCGGTGTTGTTAGTTAAGAAAAAGGATGGAAGTTCACGCTTATGTGTGGATTACAGGCAACTTAACAATGTAACCATTAAGAATCGTTATCCTTTACCACGCATCGATGATTTGATGGACCAATTGAGGGGAGCAGCGGTGTTTTCAAAGATCGATTTGAAGTCAGGATATCATCAGATTCGAGTAAGAGAAGGAGATATTCAAAAGACCGCTTTCAAGACTCGTTACGGGCATTATGAATATCTTGTTATGCCATTTGGAGTTACGAATGCACCAGCGATTTTTATGGATTATATGAATAGGATCTTCAGCCCATTTCTGGATGAATTCGTGGTGGTGTTCGTTGATGATATCTTGATTTATTCAAAGGATGAAGAAGAACATGGAGAGCATTTGCGTCAAGTTCTTGAAGTTTTACGAGAAAAGCAATTGTACGCCAATCTATCGAAGTGCGAGTTTTGGCTAGAGAAAGTGAACTTCTTGGGACATGTAATAACAAAGGAAGGAATTGATGTAGATCCAGCAAAGATTGAGACAATTCTTGCTTGGAAACAACCTCAGACCATCACAGATATAAGAAGTTTTGTCGGACTGGCAGGATACTACAGGAGATTTATTGAGGGATTTGCTAAGATTGTAGCTCCTTTGACACAACTCACCAGGAAGAATCAGCCGTTTGCATGGACAGAGAAGTGTGAAGAGAATTTTCAGTTGCTTAAGGAAAAGTTGACAACCTCACCAGTATTGGTTTTGCCACAACCAGAGGAACCATATGAGGTTTATTGTGATGCATCTCACCAGGATCTGAGCTGTGTTTTGATGCAACACCAGAAAGCTGTCGCCTACGCCTCAAGACAATTGAAAGCTCACGAACGGAACTATCCGACTCATGATCTAGAGCTTGCTGATGTAGTGTTTGCATTAAAGGTATGGAGGCACCACCTTTATGGATGCACGTTCACGGTATTCAGTGACCATAAAAGTTTGAAGTATCTGTTCGATTAGAAAGAATTGAACATGCGTCAGAGGAGATGGATGGAGACTCTCAAAGATTTTGATTTTTCATTACAGTATCACCCTGGAAAAGCCAATGTAGTGGCTGATGCATTGAGCAGAAAAAGTGTGTCAGTATCTTCAATGTTAATGGCCAGACAACAAGAGTTGTGGGAAGCATTTAGAGATCTACACTTGGACGTAGAGTTTGCACCAGGAATTTTAAAGTGTGGAATGATAACAATTTCGAGTGGACTACTTGAGGAGATTGCGAACTTGCAAGATGACGCATTAATTCAAGAAAATAGGAACCTTATAGTACAAGGAAATACAACTGAGTTCAGGGTTGGAACAGATAATATTCTGAGATGTAATGGAAGGATTTGTGTACCGGAAGTTGCAGATATGAGAAGGATGATCTTGGAAGAGGCTCATAAGAGCAAATTGAGTATTCATCTTGGAGCGACCAAGATGTACCAGGACTTAAAACAGAATTACTTGTGGCCAGGAATGAAGAGGGACGTAGCGGAGTATGTATCGGCTTGTTTAACTTGTCAAAAAGCGAAGGTGGAACATCAACGACCTGCTGGAATGTTGCAGCCTTTGGATATATCGGAATGGAAGTGGGATTGAATTTCCATGGATTTTATAACTGGATTGCCCAAAACAAGAAGAAAGAATGATTCTATTCGGGTAAAAGTAGATCGATTGACAAAATCTGCACATTTCTTGCCGGTAAAGACCATTTATAAGGTAGATAAGCTGACAGAAATCTACATTGCTGAGATTGTGAGATTACACGGAGTTCCATCGAGTATTGTATCGGACCGTGATCCAAAGTTCACATCTCACTTTTGGGGAGCGTTGCATGAAGCGTTGGGAACAAAACTGAAATTGAGTTCAACTTACCATCCACATTCAGATGGACAAACCGAGAGAACAAATCAGTCCTTGGAAGATCTATTAAGAGCATGCGTATTGGATGACAGAGGAAGTTGGGATGATGTACTGCCATTGATTGAGTTCACCTACAACAACAGTTTTCACGCGAGCATTGGAATGGCACCCTATGAAGCATTGTATGGACGCAAGTGTCAGACGCCATTATGTTGGTATAAAGATGGAGAAAGTATGATTGTTGGACCTGAGATGGTGGAACAAACTATAGAAAAAGTCAAGAGGATACAAGAGAAAATGAAGATTTCACAGGATCGTCAAAAGAGTTATGCGGACAAGCGTCGCAAACCTTTGGAATTCCAGCAAGGCAATCATGTATTTCTAAGAGTCACGCCTACAACTGGAGTGGGCAGGGCTATTAAATCCAGAAAATTGACTCCAAAATTTATTGGACCATACCAGATTACTGCACGTATTGGACCATTGGCTTATCAGATTGCTTTACCTCCAATGATGTCCAATATTCACGACGTATTTCACGTGTCGGAGTTAAGGAAATACATTTTAGATCTGTCACATGTGGTCGAACCAGACACAATTCAGCTGAAGGATAACCTGTCATTTGAAGTATTCCCTGTAAGAATTGAGGACAGGAAGATTAAACAGTTGAGGAGCAAGGAAGTCCCACTAGTCAAAGTGATTTGGAATCCGACTACTGGAGACGCGACTTGGGAACTAGAGAGTAAGATGAGGGAACAACATCCTCATTTGTTTAACAGCATGTAGTTTCGAGGACGAAACTAATTTAAGGGGGGTGGTAATGTAAGACCCTTAAATTTAAAATTAAATTGCAGATTTAATTTTAAGTGTATTTGGGAATATTTGTGAAATATTCAATATATGTATGTTTTGTGTAAATATATATATATAAATATTTGTTTTGGAGGTGGAATTAAAATTATTGCATGATGGATGAATTAATTTAATTTCGAGTAATTAAATTATCGGGCCGTTAATTAAGATTTTTTCTGCTAATTGCGACGAGACGGGTTAAGTACTGGAGGATCAAAAGATATTTTAATATAAGTGTTGGGTGAGGTGGCGTAGATATTTGTTAAGAAAGAAACAATTCCTTCCTTCCTCTGCTGTGTCAGTCTGCATTTATGTGGATATTTAAGTGAGAAGTTTTTTCTTCTTTCCTCTACTGCGCCAGATTCTGCTCTATTATCTTCTTCTTCTGATATTTTTGGTGTTGGTGAAGAAAAACAGTTTACTCAAAAGATATTTTTCTTAAAAATATGAGTGTCGAATTAGAAAGTGTCGAGTACGAAAGTTATTCCTCTGGTCGCTACGGAGCTAAAGAACCAACTTTCGTAGCGGCGAACGCGAACGGGAGTATCGTCGACTTTTGTCGCAGAAGCTTAATCAAGTTAAGAGAACGTAATTAAGGTAAGGGCATCTTCCAACTTTCTAGATTGCATTTAGGGCTGTAAAGGCATGTGTGATGAATGATTATTGGGATATGTTTGTGAAAAACGTGTTCTGTTCTGGAAATCAAACTGTTTTGATGTTCCTGCTGTTTTCAGTGAGGAATTTATTGTGTTGGTGTGTTGATGATGTTTTGTTTGTTGTGTTGAGTAAGAAATCATTCTATTGTGTTGAATGATGATTTGTTTGGTGTTGTTTTGGAGATGATCCAAATGCTTGAGTTAAATTGTGTTGGACTATTTAGTAGTTGACTTTCTGTTTTGGTGATTCAAGAAAATCAGTGAGGTTGTTCTGGTAGTGATGATTCTGTTTCTGATTGTGTTTTGTTGAAAATCTGTTGTTGATGTCTAATGAATAATGTTCTGAATTTTGAGGTTTATAAAGATTGGTAATTATGATTCGGGTGTTTGGTTGGTTTTTCAAAGGAAAAGGTTTTGAAAATGTGTTGAAGTTTCAGGGAAATTTCACTGAATTTGAAGGTGTATTCGAATACGGCTTGAGTGTATTCGAATACAGCCTGCAAAGCTTCTGTTTTCTTTAGATTTTTGAACTTGTATTCGACTACGACCCTCAGTAGTCGAATACAGATTTGCCAATTTTGCTTCTGACTTAGCATCTGTATTCGACTACGACCCTCTGTAGTCGAATACAGATTAGCAATTTTTGCTTCTGTTTTAGCATCTGTATTCGACTACGACCCTCTGTAGCCGAATACAGATTTGCAACTTTTGCCACTGACTTCGCATCTGTATTCGACTACGACAACCTCGTACTCGAATACAGAATGCTGATTTTTTTCAATGTTTTAGCTTCTGTATTCGAATACAAGGGAGCTGTATTCGAATACAGATTCGTGTTTTTAAGAAATTCAAGTGTTAAACATTGTTTTATAAACCTTAAGTCTTGGGGTACCTTGGGAAGGTTTGTGGTGAATAAAAATGGAATTTTTGTGATAGTTTGAAGTGGTGGTGATGAAGTTTTTGAGACTTTATTGAAGTTGTGGAAATACTGACTTTTGCACTGTGACAGCCTCTGTATTCGAATACAAGGAGTCTGTATTCGAATACAGGGTGTTGATTCTGCCCTGTTTGGCTTCTGTATTCGAATACAATGAAGCTGTATTCGAATACAGATTCATATTTTTCCAGAAATCTCAGTTTTAAACACTGTTTTATGGATTTTATCAGTTGGGGAAAAACTTTTGTTAATTAAGAGTGGAACCTTGAGGTAATGCAAAGTGATAATGTTTACTTGAATGATTGATATTGATTGTGTTGAGATGTTTTGAAAAATGAGGGAAATGCATGAATTTTACTAATGTTGCATACTGTTTCCAGTGAAGTGAAATACTGCATATTCATGCATTGCATAGTCAAGTGGTACCCGCGATGGGCCACAGAGTAATGCGCAACCACGTGCTGATCTGTGAGCGATTGCATGAGTGCTGGTCTGTTGAGCGACGGCACCAGGTACTGATCTGTGCGTGATTGTACCTTGGTATATAAGTGTTGGTCTATTGAGCGACTGCACTGGTACTGGACTGTGAGCGTCTGTACCCTGAAATGCGCAACCACGTGCTGATCTGCGAGCGATTGCACGAGTGCTGGTCTGTTGAGCGACTGCACTAGGTACTGATCTGTGAGCGATTGTACCTTGGTTTATGTCTAACGTGCTAGTCTGTTAAGCGACTGCACGAGTGCTGGTCTGTGAGCGACTGCACTGGTGTTGATCTGTGAGCGATTGCACCCTGGTCTTGAGGGCCGTTAAAGTCTTACATATGTAAAATGTGCTGGTTTGTTGAGCGACTGCACCTTGGTGAATCCAAGAAAATGTATACATGAGCATATACATATTGCATCGGGGTGATTGACCGGTGGGTCACGTTTTGGTTTATGATGATGGTTGAAAATTGTTGTGTGTGTAAGTACTTTATGAAATCTGGAATTTCTGATGAATTGGTGTGATTGTTGAATTGACTGTTGTACTTACAACTTGATTTTCATATTAATTTGGTTGCTGTTTTGCAAAGGCATACATGTCATGTATTTTCAAAATTGAGCATCCTTATTTATCATCATTGTTTTATGATGTGCCATGAATATGTTTGATATTGCTGATATAAATGCTATGTGGTATTTGTTAATTTCGGTCGGTGACCCTTTACAATTATTGTGGAAAATTGGGCTTTGCCCTCATATATTAATCAAACCCGTACCCCCGATGGTCACACTAACGACAGGGAACGTCGTTAATTTTCCTTGATCTTTACATTGTGGGCTACGTAAAGGGATGGATAGCTGGGTGAAGATAAGACTTGTGGATGATGCGGTGGAAACCGTGCTACTGTAGCTTAGTGTATGATCAGTTTAGACTTATGTATAGGGTTTTGAGCTCAGTGGTTGTAAATATTTATTTTGGGAATTATTGTAAAACTTTTCCGCACTCTGATAAATATTTTGGTGGATTTAGAATCCAGTTTTGATGTATCTTTATTTTAGTATATTATAAAGATCAATTTCCCAAAAATATCTCATTCGATTAATCGTGATGTTGTTGTTTAATTACCTTACTATTTTGGATTACGATGTCGAATGATATTTAATTTGAATTGATTTTAATTCCCTTGAAATTAATTCTGAAAACTCTTTTATTTATTTATTCGTTTTAAAAAAAAAAATACACTCGCGCTTTGTTTTAAACTGGGGGTGTTACAAATAACATCCACCGAATCAGTCTCTGCTTGCCTCTAGTTTTTTTAAAAGGAAATTCTGAGTTGAATTATCAATAAAAATAACTACCTTGAAACCAAGCAAATGTTGTCTAAATTTATCAAAAGAAAAAACAATATCTAAAAGTTTTTTTTTTGTGGTAATGTAATTAGATTGTGCATAACCCAAAGTCCTAGAAGTATAATAATGAACATAGGAAGCTCTGTCGACTCTTTGAGCAAGGAGAACACCCAAGGCATAATTTGATGCATCACACATAATCTCAAAGGGAATAGACCAACCAGGTGGTTGAATGAGAAGGGTAATATTCAAATCTTTCTTGAGGCAATCAAATGCATGTTTGCACTTGTCATCAAATGTGAAGTTAGCATCCTTTTGCAACAAGTTTGACAGCGGAAGAGCTATGTTGCTGAAATATTTTATAAAACGCAAGTAAAAACCTGTATGACCAAGAAATATGAATCTGGTATTTTCTTGGTCTTCTAGTGCAATATGAATATGAAAGTATCCTGAAAAACCATCAAGAAAACAATAGTGGGACTTACCAGCCAACCGTTCAAGCAATTCATCAATGAATTGTAAAGGAAAATGATATTTTCTAGTTGTATAGTTGAGTCTTCTATAGTCAATGCACACTCTCAAACTATTTTGAACCCTAGTGGGAATAAGCTCAATGTTCTTATTCTTGACCATTGTGAAGCCAGTCTTCTTCGGAACAATTTGGATAGAGCTGACCCACATAATATCTGATATAGGATATATAATGCCAACTTGCATAAGCTTTGTCACCTTTTTTTTCACCACATCCAAAATCAATGGGTTAAGTCTCCTTTGTGGTTGTCTCACTAGTTTAGCTCCTTCTTCAAGGAATATCCTATGCATGCACATAGAGGGGACATATACAAGGAATATCTGCAAGGGTCCACCCAATATCATTCTTATGTTTCTTTAGAATTTCAAACAACTCCCCTCTTGATCAACATCAATATTGGCATAGATACAAGTGATTTATCACACCTCTCCAAGTATGCATATTGAAAATGCTCTTGGAGTGGCTTAAGCTCTAAGGTTGGTGGTTGTTCAATGTAGGAAAGCGTTCTTGTGGTAGATGGAACCACACTAGTAGTTGCATAGATGTTAGTAAAGACATAAACATCATAAAGTGCATCAGCGTCATAATGAGAGCAATATGACTAAAGCTCTGTGTAGGTGTGACAAGTGTATGTGTTAGTAAAATTAGATAATGAAGGAAAATCCGAGGTGAAAATGTTAGTGTCGGTATATGTATCATCAATTAAATCAGCAAGCAATTCTATATAGAAGACGGAACGTTCTTCCATAGGGTGTTTCATAGCATCAAAAATGTTAAATTTAACAATTTTATCACCAAATATCATAGAAAGAGTTCTAGAATGGACATCAATTATGGTTCTTGTGGTTTTTAGGAATGGCCTGCCGAAAATGATGGGTGCCCTATTGGACTTTGTCTCTCCCTCCATGTCTAAAATATAAAAATCTATAGGAAAGATCAACTCATTCACTTTTACAAGCACATCTTTGACAAGTCCAACAGGGTGAGTATTGCTCCTATTAAAAAGCCCAATTGTGAAATAAAGATGGTAAACATATAAAAAAAAAGTAACTATTAGACAAAATAATTGAAAACCACAAAGTACAAGCGATAAAAAAAAGTGTATCAAAATGTGTTGATCGTACACTCAATAAGTTGTTTCATTTATAGAAAAGGAGTTTTCACCATTTTTGAAAGTTATTTTCATCAAATTCAAACATAATTCAATTCAAATGATAAAGATATCAAGAAAATCAAGATTAAGCACACAAAAACACCCATCAATGCATCAAAATAACAATTATTCATGCACATTTAACATTGCAAATTGCATGTAGAGCATAACAGATCAATGAAAACACTCCTTTTAATGTGGTTCTTCATAGTAGTACCATTACGGGGGATCTTCCACGTTATGCTAACATGTCTTGAAACATGTTCCACAATTTATTCCAAATCAGGGCTTCCACGTAAATAGAAGAGATATTTGCAAAGAAGATACTTCTTCCCAAGATTTGATGGAGTGGTAAGCACTTTAGACACTAAAAATCCATGTTTATTGGGACCCCACATCCACTAGTCACTTTGAACGGAAGTAGGGAGTGGAATCTGAAGAGTCTGAGAACTTAGACAATATTTGTGTTTGTTGTTGGTTAAAATTTTGAACAATTTTCAAGCTCGAGTTTAGGTTAAATTTTTTTTTTCGAAATAACTAATGTTAGTAATTAGTTCTTAATTTTGTTAGAAGAAATAATTGAATCCGTGATCTCTTTTCACTCTAAGTCCTCCAAACCACCTTATGAGTCTCCTCTAAGTTGAAAATATTTATTTTCTATGTTATTTTGATATTTTCGTACGTTCCAGAATTTATGTTAGATAGTAAAATAGTTATTATCTACTTGTCACAATTTTTTTTATAAAAGATAATTTATAACACTAGTATAGAAAAAAGTCGCATATTAGGAATAAAAGCGTGTTTGGACGTGATAGTTTTCTTGGATTATTATACTTTTCCATAAAAAAATTCTTATAAATTGTTAATTATAAATAAAATTTTTGAATATAAAATAGCATAATTTGTTTTATAATAATTAATTATATAGCTTAAATTTAATGGAAATTAATAATAATATTTTAATTTTCATGAGGTTTTTAATTATGGTAAAACTCTTTCGAAGTTGGATAGTTTTTTGCGTTAAATAATTTAGATAGGATTCAAAGTGACATAATAATTTGTTAAATTTTGATTTCTTGTATATAATTTCATCTATTACTTAATACTTCCTCTGTGTCAAATTTGGAAGAAAAAAACAGCGTGACTTTATTCGTATGCCCTAATTTAATTTAATTTTGATAAAATATAGGACGTATATTACATCACAGATCCAAGTCCAACCCTTGCATTTATGTATATCTTTTTTTATCATTTCATATAAGACAACAAAAAACATTACTTTTAATTTTTTAATTAATATTATCAACATCACTTTTAAATTATTATTAATCATTTTGCATTTATAGATGATTAGACTACATTCATAAATAATAAAAAGTATTTTTTTTTCATTTATAAGTTCTTGAGTTCTTTTTAAATTTTTTTTTATTAATTAAAATCACACTAGTAGTCAATTAACAGTGTAAACGGGAAGAAAGTTGTTTTTAATTTGTTTGAAATGACTTAATGTCACAATTATTGTTGGAATGATGAATAACCGTTTTTCCTTTAAACTATTAATGAAGCATCAAGAAATTCTAAAAACAAATATTATAATAAGCTAAGGAATGAACCAAATTCCATTTTCAAAATGACCTTTAATTCCACTGTCTAATCAACGCCTCCTGAATTGTCAAATGCGTCAACCATATTCCTTTCCTCTTACTTCTGTTGCTGTTCCAATATTTCTCTCTCAAACATATCATCTTATTTTCTCTTCACCTCCCAATATAAATACTCACAACTTTTGAACCTTTTCTTCATTCATTCATTTCTATTAGTATTATCTCACTCTTTCCCTCTTTCAGACCAAACAAACACAAAAACTACACAACAAGAAACAGAATACCAAAAATTCGTATTGTATAGTGAAGGCTGAACCAAACAAACAACATTAACACCAACAACATAAAAAATTTGAAAATCACAACTATGGCAGAAGAACAATTTCAAGGAAGTGGAAATTGGTGGGAGACTCCAGCTAGAAACATGAGATTTGAAAGTGGGGAACAACAACAACAATCTTCTTCATCTTTTGGTGGTTGGCAACAACAACAACCACATCATCATGATACTATGTCTGCTTCAGGTAGTTCCTCTGTGGTTTTCCATGATACCCTTAAGCTTCAACCTTCAGATTCTTCAAATTCCAACAATGACTCCAACTTGCATATCATGGATTTGGGACTTTCATCTCAAACCATTGATTGGAATCAAGCGTCTTTATTGTAAGTTTCTTCTTTGTCAAGACAAAGACACATACATGGCGAAAATTATATTCTATTTATTATTTTGTATTAACAGTTAATGTTAGTAATTAGTATATTTAATGAGAGTCGAACCTGCGACTTCTTAATGACTCAACTCTCTAACTCTTTCATCCCAGTCATCAAACCAACCGAAGAGTAAAGTTGGATCTCTCAATTTCTTTCTTAGCAAAAGAGAATAATTTATGAGAAAAAAAAGTAGTAACTAACTACTTTTATGCTTTTTTTTTTTGTTTGATTCTGATGATAAAGAAGAGGAGAAAAATCTTCAGAGGGAAGTTTCAGGTCAATGCTACAAGAAAATTTAAACTCATCAAACACAAATTTTCAACAAGAAACTGATGGAGTTAGAGTTGGATTGTCACATCAAGTTAATTGGAGACAAGAAAAGTTGTTTTCAACAGAATCTTCTAACAATGAATTCAAGCAAGTGAATAGAGGTTTTTCATTAGATCAAGCACAGTTTAGTCCTCAATATAGTTCAGGAGAAAGTAACATGATAAGCCAAGGTTTACCAGCTTGTAGTAGTACTACTTTTCAAATTGATTCTTCAACTTTATATGGTAACTCTTCAATGTTACAAGGACTTTTAGGAAATGAAACAAATCAAATTCAACAACAACAACCTATGAATTTTCCATACTCAACAAGCTATGGTTTAAGTACAAATGAGTTAATGCCTGCTTGGTCTAAAGTAACTCATCAAAAACAACAACCACAAAATAACCAATTGCATTTCACAAATAATGCTCCCTTTTGGAATGCTTCAGAGGGTACTATTAAGGATACTCCATCTAGCTTCTTGCCTCCATTTGCCACACCAAATTTTGGTGCACAGCATGCAAAGGTATCATAATTAAACAACATTTTTGCATAAATTTATATATGGTTGAAAATGTAAATGTTTTTATATGTTTAAACCTCAAATCTACTGCACCAATTTTTTTAAGATATTGTTTGCTTTAGATGTCGTATGAATCAGGATGATTTTATTTTCTCTAAAATAAATTACAAGTAATATTAGTCTCATTTTTTTTATGAAATATAATCAATCATGAATTTTATTTAATTAATCTATTTTATTTATATTTCATTCGACAGAAATACTACATATTTTTTGTTCTACAAATATATAGATTTTTGCTTTTAGTCTTAGTAAAAAAAAACAAATACTCGTATATGTAGATCAAAAACTTATTTGAATATGTAAATGCAATATTTTGATATAAAGTTAAAATGAAGGGTTGTTTAATTTATGTTTAATTTCTGATGGTTTTGCAGAATATATCTGAAGCTAGAGACTCAAGTAGTGTGGTGAAGAAAAGTGGTAGTGAGCCTGCACCCAAAAGGCCTAAAAATGAAACCCCATCACCTTTGCCAGCTTTTAAGGTACAATAAGTGCAACTAACCTTTTAACAACAAGGGGAAGCTAGCTTTCTTTATTCTTTTTATCTTTAATTCTATATATCTTTACACTTTTTAATTTATGTACTTTTATATATATATATATATTATTTTTATGTCCATAAATTAAAATGGATATGAACTTCTATTTAATCTCTTGTTCTTAGGTGAGAAAAGAGAAGATGGGGGATAGAATCACTGCACTCCAACAATTGGTTTCACCTTTTGGAAAGGTGAGTTAGGATGTGATATACTATTTTAAAATAAAATATAAATAAAAAAAATATTTGAAAAATTGATATATTTAATTTTAATTTTTAATGAAATGTATTAATTTTTTGATAAATTTTTGTTTAGATTTCAATTTTCGAAGAAAAAAAATAGAATGATAATTTTTCTATAAGTATTTATGATATGATATATTACTAATGTTGTTTGTTGATTTTTGTTTTAAAATTTGTTTGGTATGTTGAGTCAGACTGATACAGCCTCAGTGCTCTCTGAAGCAATTGAATATATCAAATTCCTTCACGAACAAGTGACTGTAAGTCCAATTTCCCATTATTATATACATAAACTTTAGACATTAGAAAAATTTCATCTTACTAATTTTTTCTTTAAATTATACAGGTTTTAAGCACCCCATATATGAAAAGTGGAGCTCCTATACAGCATCAACAGGTAGTGTACGTATATACTGATATACATAGTATTTTATGATCCACATCCACCTTTTTAAAGAAAGGCAGCAGAATAATAATACCTGAGATTTTAAATTATAGTGGTGGTCACGGTTGCTTTGCGATTTTTATTATTGAAAAAACATTACAATTAAAAGCTTGTTTCTTATAGATTATTTTTTTACTCAAAAAAGTTGTTACAAATTAAAAAAAAATGATATTCAATAATTTATAGATTTTTGTTTTAGATAAGTAGTTTTGTGTTTATGTAATGAAAATATCATTTTAAAACAAACAAAAACAGTTATGATTTATGAAAAGTTATTTTTTTAAAAACACATTCTCATTTAAAGCAGTTAAATCATTTTTAAAAATTTTAACAAATACATGAATATTAAAAAAATGATTATTTTAAAAAAAAAAAAGTCATATTTTTTACGAAATAAAGTGTAACTAACAGCTCTAAATGCAATTTCAATTGCAATCGTGTCCTAGTCCATGAAATTTTAAAAAAATGATGTTGCAGTTTATATTACATTGGTGAACTATTGTTTTGAACATGATAATGACTATCACTGTAATGAACTGTGCTTATGGTTGCATTGGTGAACTATTTGATCTTTTAAGATGTTTAGTAAAAAAATTAGCATTTATGATAAGATGTTTAGTAAAAAAATTAGAATCAAATGACACGTATCAAGAATAGTTTGGTGGTTATACACATCATCGAATAAGTGTTTGTTTATTCTATGTACTTTTACCTTAAATGATTAAATATTTTGGAATTTTAAAAAAATTTATGTAGATTTAATTTTATATAAATTATTGGTATAAAAAAATTTATATTAATAACTAATTATAACTATTTCTTGTTTAAAAATGTTTAATTTATATAATAATTATTTTTAAAATAATAAATAGTATAAAATATTTTATACTATTAGTGTATGGAAAATATTTTCGTAGTTGCGAATCTTGTCTTGAGATTTGATTTATATTTTTAATAAAATTAATGCCAATAATATTTTTTTTGACAACAAAAAATTACCATAATTTGATTGAAATTTAAGAGGTTAAATATATTAAATTGTTTTAGAGCGGTGACTTAAAAAGTAAAATGATAAAGAAGTCGATAGTTTTATCTCACGCACAAAAAGAAAATTATATTTATAATGTCTTGTTTTGGCTTTTTGCTAATTGCAGAGTTCTGGTAAATCTAAGGAAACAGAGGGTCCAAAACAGGATCTTAGAAGCAGAGGGCTATGCTTGGTACCAGTTTCTAGCACATTTCCAATGACTCATGAACCAACTGTTGAATATTGGACACCAACATTTGGTGGAACTTTCAGATAATCAATAAAAGTTTTGAAGAAAAAAAAAAGTGGCACGGAACCAATACTTGGCAACTAGGACATGTCTTATCACGAAACATGGCCAAGTTGGTAATCATCATATGAAAGAAAAGACACAACACACAACAAGGCCACATAAATATGTAAAGTTTGTTACCTCTGCAAAAAGAGATTATAAAATGTGTTTAAAAAGGGAGAAAAGGGTATGACCCTTTGAAAGAAAGGTCATAGAGGAGCCAATTGAAGTCAAGTACATAGAGAATGATGCAGGGATTTTTGGCCAATTTTGGGGACCATTGTGGAGCACATTAATTGAGTTGTTGTAATAATTGAAGGATTATATGCTTACAAAAGTGGGATTATAAGAATGACAAAGTTGCTGAATATAGGGAAGTTTCTAATTCTAAAACAGATGGGAAATTATTGTTAACATAAGATAAAGTGCTTTATTAATATTTTTTTTTTATTGTTAGATATTCTTATTCTGTGTCCTACTATAAGCAAAAGTAAAAATAGATTAAAAAAAATGAATGAATGTGATTTAAATTTTAAATCATATACATTTATATTTTTTAACTCAATTTTATTTATAATGTATATTTGTTTTACTCAATTTTATTTATATTATGAGAAGGAAGATTGTGAATGCAGATGGAAGTCGCTTTAGTTGAAGTTAAAGAAATCTAATTTGGAGGAATAATTGAAATATAGAATTAGAAATGTGAGTGAGTGTGGGGATATGTCATTTGATTGGAAAACTCACTTTTCAATTGTTTATTTATTTGGAATATATGAGTGGAAGTCAGAGGGTGGCCCACACTTTCCCTTTCAGTTTTTGTTTCAAAAATTAGTTTAACTTTAAAAAATTTATGCATACCAACAAAATTAATCATTAATATATCTGTGTATATGTATATGTATATTGAAGATGCTTGCACACATGCTTTTGTGCTTTGTAACGAATGGTCACATAGAGGAGCTTCTATTGGAAGCACATGTAAAAAGAGAAAGCCCATAAATGGTTTTATCCTTGAGGAAATTCTGGAAATGGTCCTTCTTTTGAATGACGTTATGCATACGTAATTATTCCTTTCTTTATTTCTTAAAACAATTATAAATAAAAAATTATTTAGTTAGTTATTTAGTATCATATGATTGTTGAGTGGGAGATTATTATTTATAAACTAACGTAATAAAGATTTAAAATAATCATTTGTTGTACAAAAAAGAATGACAGAGATAAACGATATTCTTTTTTATTTTTCAAATGCGGACAAACTCAAATGATATTTACTTTATTTGTATATATATTTTGTAAAAATAAAAAAATAAATTATTAATATACCACTCATTTTTATCAAAATAAAATATTTAATTTAAAAAGAGATAAACTCCTTTATGCTATATGCGTTCTCATTTTCTAAACTCATTTGTATCCCTTACTATTGGAACATAGAGTATGTTAGTGTGTAAATTTAAAAATTGTTAAAGTTCTACATTAAAAAACTCTCATATGTTGAGTAATTTTCAACTCTATAAATACTAAAGTCACATATTATATAGAAACTATATATGGGTTTATTTCCATTACTATATAAAGAATGTCAAACTTTTGTGAAAAGTCACCTTGGATATATTTTTCAACTTTCTCTTTTCTCCCTCTTTTAGCTCGACAAATTTCCGAGCCACATCTCTCATTTCTTTCTCTCCCTTCGAGTTTTAGTGGTTCTAATATCACTTTCTTTTAGAGTCGCGACTCAACCCAATAATATCTTCGGTGACATAAATTAAGACGTTTCGTTCTGCCATGTCACTTGAAGAAATTACTAGTTTTGGTGCTTTTAATTTCAATAAACTGTTTCATTAAGACAAACAAAAAAAGATAAGAAAGTTGAAGAATTAACCCATAAAAGGATAATGATTACCTCTATAAGATAAGTCATGAGATCATCTATTAAGGTATGACTTTAGATGAAAAAATTTAAATTTTTGTTATTATTGAAAAGTTGCTCCAGAAAATTTTTTTTTCTAAATAGTCTGATAACCCGTCTAAAAAAAATATTGTTTATGTTTTCTTATGAATAAAGCAGTGTTTAATTACTTTATAGAGGCATATTGGTACGCCAATTTTAAATATGATATTTTTGTTGGGAAATGGTACTACACTCATAGCGTGTTTAAATTAAATGTTCGAAATTTATAACATGTCTCCTTCTACTTACATGTTGTGTGAATTTAATATTTGATATGCTAAACTGTATCATGTGAACACATGCGATTTCAAACATAAGTAACTTATGTTTAATTCCAAAGTTATCTTTAAATGATTTTTATAGTCAAACTAAAATAACAAATAGTTCACATAAATATGTAGTTAGAGAATCAAAATCTTTAGATTTATTACACTCCGATATATGTGAGCTTGATGGTACGCTAACAAGAAATAGAAAATGCTATTTTATCACTTTTATTAGGATTGTTTTGATTATACTTTCGTATATCTAATGAACAATAAAAGTGGAGCGTTTGACATGTTTAGGATATTTGTAATTGAAATTGAAAATCAATTTAGTAGAAAGATTAAGAGGTTTCGTAGTGATAGAGGAACCAAATATGATTCTAGTTCATTTAATGAGTTTTATAAATTGCATGGAATTATACATGAAACAACTCCACCATATTCGCCTGAAATGAATTGTAAAGTTGAAAGAAAGAATAAAACTTTTACTCAACTAGTTGTTGCTAGTATTGAGGTAACTAAAATATCACTAGAAGGGAGGTTGAATAGAGATATTTGCAGTTTTAAAATTTTCTCAAGTGTTTAAATTAGTATCCTCTTCGAGAGGATGGAAGTCAGAGGATGGAAATTTAAAACTTTAAATATGAGCTGAATAAATAAAAGAGAGAGAGAGAGTATAGAAGTTGACACACCTAACTTTATACTGGTTCACCCAATAAAGGCTACATCCACTCCTCACACACTTGTGAGATTTTACTATGAATCAAAACAGATTAACCTCTCACAGAGGTTTGTTACACGTTTGTGTATTCTCTAGCCTCACCAAGCTTACAACTTTGTTTTTGTTACAAATTCAAATATTCCCAAGTGTAACTCACTTGGAAATTACAAAGTGATATGCGATATGTTTTGTGATTGTTCTCTCTTTCCTAACACTTTCCAAAAGGATATTTCAAAGATATAGTGTAAAACTAGAGAAAGTATTAAGATAGGATGGGTTTGCTCTTGATAGCCTTTATAAATGCTCTTTTTATGCTTTGTTTTTGTGTATTAAATGATCAAGAGCTCCCTTCCTTTTATAGAGTGAAGAGACTTTTTCTTCAAGAAAAAGATCGTTTATGACCGTTGCATAAAGATGTAATAGTCCATGATGTTTGTCTTGAATTACTGGAATGCCATTAAGTCTGTCCTCATACTGCCTTGTACATAGGAGGATGATTTTCACGGATTTGTCTTTGGAGGTTTGATCTTTTCTTCATTGAGACAAGACTTGTACTTTTTAAAGATTACTTTTCTTAGTACAATCTTGTTTTCTGTGTAGAGGATAGTACTTTTACAAAAAAAGGTATTATTAGTTTTCGTAGGAGGATGCATGGATTTAGAAGATCATTCTGTTTGTCTTCTTTTGTTGAACCTCTGATAGGAGGATAGAGCTTCCACTAGGATATGACTTGTACTTTTGCCTTTGGAGCTTTAAACATATGGGTTAGCAAAATATAGCTGTTAGAGGATAATTGCTAAGTTTCCTTGGACTTGTCTTTATTTGCAAAACTGCCATTTAGTCTTTATCCTCCTTTTAAGTATGCTGAGAGGATGATTGCGCTGGTCCATTCTCAGATCTGGTTTGTAGAGGATGAAGCTTTCATTTATTATGATGTGACTTGTGCTTTTTGACTTTTCCTTTTCCCAACAACTGTAGTGTATTGTGTTGTCAGTCAAGGACATTGTTTTTTGTGCTTTTGTACTTTTACCTATTTCCTATGTGCGAGGACGAATAAATTACATGAGTTCATCCTCTTTTCTGCTTTGTTCACCCTCTTTTCTAATTCGTCTTTAGCATTGCTTGTCTTTTCACATAGATTCGTCTTTTTTTTATGATGTACACTCATGCTCTCTTCAATATTGTTTGTGTTGGAACCAAGTTGGTTCTAAGCACTTAGGATTTTGATGTTTACAAAAGCACTCCATGTAATCTTATTTTGTACCTTGAATTTCTATATTAAATACCACCAGAAGATGAAGTTATCATAGGCAGAAGCTGAAGTCACCAGAGGCAGAAGATGAGTAATCAGAAGTTAAAATCAAACCAGAGGATACACCTCCAGAAGTCACCAGATAATGCATCCTGAATGTACCAAAGGATGCATCCCGAAAGCACCAGAGGATACACCGGGATGTCAAAACACCATAAGAGGATATCTTTCCTGGCCTAGATTAGAAGGAAGCTGAGTCCAGAAAGAGACCTGGACCAGACCAGAAGGAAGCCTGCTAGAGGGAGACTTGTTCCAGACCAAAAGGAATCAAAAGTCAGATTTGGTTCAGAATTGATTCCGACCAGAAGATAGCCTGGCAGTGAAATAATAATCAGTCTAGACTTGATCCAGACTTAACCAGAGCTTCAGATAATTGGTCCAAAACAAATGACATAGTCCAGATTTGGCCTAGACCAGAAGGTAGCATGGTTCAAAGTATGAAACTAAGTCCAGACCAGAAAAAATGACGTCCAGATTTAATCCAGACCTGATCCAGATCAAGAGGTAAATGTCCAGAATTAAATATCCTTTGTCCAAAGTTAATTTAGTTCAATCTAGACCAAGTCCAGAATTGGTCCAAATTAGAGGGAAGATATTCAGATCAATGGTCCAGATTTAAGCATATGGCCCAGTGTTGGCTGAGATCTGAAGATCAGACCATATGGCCCAATGTTGGCCGAGATCAGAAGATTAGAATGTGTGGTCCTATATTGGTCGAGTTCAGAGGATCACAGCAGATCAGATTGCAAGTTCAGAGTGGTCGAGATCAGAAGATCAGAAAAGTATGGCCCAATGATGGCCGAGATCAGAAGATCAGAATGTGTGGTCCAGTATAGGCCGAAATCAGAGGATCACAGCAGATCACTTGTTGGAACCAAGTTGGTTCTAAGTACTTAGGATTTTGATGTTTACAAAAGCACTCCATGTAATCTTATTTTGTACCTTGAATTATTACATTAAATGCCACCAGAAGATGAAGTTTCCAGAGGCAAAAGATGAAGACACCAGATAATGCATCCAGAAGGTACCAGAGGATGCATCCTGAATTTACCAGTGGATATCTTTGCTGGCCCAGATCAGAAGGAAGCAAAGTTAGAAGATCAGACCATGGCCCAGTGTTGGCCGAAATCAGAAGGTCAGAATGTGTGGTCCAGCATTGGCCGAGATCAGAGGATCACAGCAGATCAGTTTGCATGTCCAGGTTGGCCGAGATCAGAAGATCAGGAAGAGTGGTCCAGGGTTGGCCGAAATCAGAGGATCACAATAGATCACTTAGTATGGTCCAGATGTGGACTAGCGTAGAAGATCAAACGGTCCAGATTTAATCATGAGGATTAATGGTGGAGATTTAATTAAATTTGATCAAAGTATTAAAAGGATTTGATTCAAAAATAAAGTGAAGTCTTGTGGAATTCAGAAGCTGTTGGCGGGAAGAAACTAAAAACATGATTGGCCAGTTATTTTTGAAAGCAAATCTGAGGCTTAAAAGATATGTTTTTTATTTAAGTGAAGCCCGATTGGTCAAGATACTTTTGCAAGAGAATCCAGCAAGATACAGCTCGAAATTAAGCTTGGAAGAGACCCTAATTCGCACTTATAAAAGGAGGCTCAAGGCAAAATACTTAGCATCGAAAATCACAAAAGAGTCACACATTTCCAAAGCAAACACTCATGTTTTCAGTGAGGTTAATTGTGAGTTCCAGCGTTCCAGAAGCAAGCACTCGTGTTATTTTCTTTCCCTTGTGTGAGATCTAAGTTGTTGAAGTAGAATCTACAATCTGAGGGAGTCAGAAGGGGTAGCAGATTACTTGGCAATTAGATTCAAGGCTTTGTAATTCATTCTACAATCTGGGGTTGTCAGATTTGTAGGAGAATACTTGACTTAAGAAGTCAAGGTGCTGTATTCCTCAAGAGTCTAGGATTGTTAGACTGTTTGAGAAGACTGACTTGGAGGGTCAGTGGAACTGTTGTAATTCAAGGCTTGAATTAGTGAAATCCTTCAAGGTGAAGGAACTGGACGTAGCCTCGTTAATGGTGAACCAGTATAAAATTCTGTGTTTTTATTTTTACTTTATATCCGCTGCTAACTCTATTTTATTCGTACATCAAGTTTTGTTTTAAAACTGCAAAAACAGAAAAAGTATTCAAGTTAGTCAAACAAAATTCAACCCCCCTTCTCATGTTTGCACCTTCAATTGGCATCAGAGCTCGGTCTCAAGGCTGAGCACTTAACAGTGTTTGAGGAAAGGTCCAAGGGGTTCAACATGTCAGAAGAATTTGGAGGCAACATCAACAGACCACCATTGTTTGATGGAGACAGGTTTGAGTATTGGAAGGACAGAATGAGAAGTTTCTTCATATCTCAAGATCCTGAATTATGGAAGCTGGTAGTCAAAGGATACACTGCACCTACTGTTCCAAGAGATCCAACTAAAGAACTGGACATGGAAGATATGAAACCAGACCAGAGCAAATTATTCAAACTGCATCACAAGTCCAGAAACACCATGATCAGTGCCATCACATTCAAGAAATTTGACAGATGCACAAATAAAGAAACAGCAAAGAGCATATTCGACAGTCTGGTTCTGACCTATGAAGGAAGCCAGCAGGTTCAAGAAGCAAGGGCTAACATACTGGCCAAACAGTATGAAATGTTCAAGATGGAAGATGATGAAAACATTGATGGAATGTTCTGCAGATTCCAGACTCTGATATCTGGACTGAAGGTCTTGAAGAAAAGCTACACAACAACAGATCATGTCAAGAAGATTCTAAGAAGCTTACCAACCAAGTGGAGACCAATGGTTACTGCAGTTCAGCAAGCCAAAGATCTGAACAACTTAAAACTTGAAGATCTGATCAGCTCACTCAGGTCTCATGAAATAGAACTAGAAGCAAATGAACCAAAGAAGAAGAAGAATTTGGCTCTGAAGTCGAAACAGAAGAAAGCTGCAAGGATAGCATCAGAATCAGAGGATAGCGATAGTGACTGTGATGATATGGCTTACTTAACCAAACAGATGGTTAAGATATGTGAAAACAGGAAGAGAAGAAGCTTCAAGAAGAAACAAAACAACAAAGGAAAGGAAGAATCTGACAAGAAGAGTATCGTTTGTTATGGATGCAATGAACCTGGACATATCATGTTAGAATGTCCAAATCTGGAAAAAGGCAAACAGCACAAGAAGAGTTCCAGATTCAGAAAGAAGGGTCTGATGGCAGCTTGGGATGCATCAGAATCAGAAGAAGAATCGTCTGATGAAGAAGAGGCAGAAACAGCAATGATGGCACACATCAGGTCTGCTTCTGGACCTCATAAAGGCACAACTTCAGGAAGGAAAACAGGCAGAAGGAAGAATGATCAAAGCAGTCATTCAGGCAAGTCTGGAAGCACATCAGAGGAAGCAATTCTGGCTCTGATGGCTCATAACAACTCAAGCTCTAGATACTGCTCAGGCTCTAGAACAGATTCAGAAGATGAGATGTCTTTAAAACTGAAAACTCTTAGGGAAGATAAGAAAAATCTGACCAAAGAAATCCAAGTTTTAAAGAATCAAAATTCTGAGTATGCAACTGAAAACAAGGATTTTAAAACTGAAGTTGCAAGACTCAAATCTGAAAACCAAACTCTCAAAAGTAATGTTTGTTCCACAGAAACTGGAACCAGAACCAGAACTGGAACCAGTATCAGAAGCACAGAAACTGGAACCAGAATCAGAATCAGTACTGGAACTAGAACCAAAATCAGAACAGGAATTACCAGAATTACCAGATTCATCAGAACCACCAGATTCACCCAAATCACCAGAATTATCAAGCCTATCAGAATCACAGGATTCACCAAAATTACCAGAACCAAAACGTGTTCTAGAATCATCAGAGGAACATGGTTTATCGACCAAAGCAGAATCAAGGAAACTGCTCAAACAGGCCAGAAGCAGAACTGGCTCTGATGGCTCGAACAGAAGCTGAATCTGAGTCTCACTCTGACTATGATTTTGACAAAGAAAAAGCAAGGTCTGATCAGCAACACAAAGCTTGGTATCTTAACAGTGGATGCTCCAAACACATGACAGGAGACAAATCCATGTTGCTAAATCTGACTATGAAGAATGGAGGCAAAGTTTCCTTTGGAGGAAACCAAAAAGGTCAGATTATTGGTACAGGAAATGTTGGTAACACTTCTTCTTCCTTTTCTATTAAAAATGTTTTGTTAGTTAAAGGGCTAAAACATAATCTTCTGAGCATAAGTCAATTAAGTGATTGCAATTATGATGTTATCTTTAATACAAAAACTTGCAAAGCCGTTAGTCAACTTGATGGGTCTGTTTTATTTACTGGCACTAGGAAGGACAATGTTTATAAAATTGATTTGTTTAGTCTTGCCAAGCAACATGTTAAATGCCTATTATCTGTAAGTGAGCAGAATCTGATTTGGCACAAGAGGCTAGGGCATGCAAACCCTAGACTTATATCCGAGTTGAGCAAACTCCAGCTGGTAAGATGGCTTCCCAAGGCAAGTTCCAAAACTGAGATTCTGTGTGAAGCATGTCAAAGAGGTAAACAAACTAAAAGCTCTTTTAAAACTAAAAAATGTGTTTCTACCTCTCAACCACTTGAACTGCTTCATTTAGATCTGTTTGGTCCTGTTCAAACAGCTTCTCTCGGTGGTAAGAAATATGGTTTTGTGATTGTTGATGATTACTCAAGTTGGACTTGGGTAAAATATTTAAAGAACAAAGATGAATATCACAAAGTATTTATTTCCTTCTGTAAGCAAGTTATAAATGAACAGGGTATTAAGATCATAACCATTAGAAGTGATCATGGAGGTGAATTCGAGAACAAGTATTTTGAAGAATTATGTGATGAGAATGGCATCTCTCACAACTTCTCATCCCCCAGAACACCTCAACAGAATGGAGTTCGTAGAAACAGCCTCACACCTCAAACTTTTGTCGAACAACAACACCTTGACCCTATAAGCCAAGTCCTCTCTTACCAATCTGACAACCCCAGATTGAAGAAGGAACTTACACCATTATCGGGTTTGATACAATGGTTTGGAACTTGAGTAGTTGCTTCTAGAAAGCTGATTATAACGATGACTCTCTTGAGTAGCTGCTTCTGGAAAGCTGATTATAAAGATGACTCTCTTGAGTAGTTGCTTCTGGAAAGCTGATTATAACAATGGCTCTAACACTCTAAGAAAAGAACACTTAAAAAATATGTCTCTTTCGCACAAGTGTTTCTCTCTTTGAACTCTAAGATGAATTTGGATTTTAAGCTTGAGTTCTTCTGTTTTTTGATGATTTCTTCTACTGCCTAAAGCATCTATTTATAGTTGAGATATGGGCTTCGACTTGATCCAAGCTTAATTTCGAATTGTATCTTGCTCATATTCCTTTTGAAAATTCTTCAACCCAATTCAGTTTCTTTTTAATTTTGAACCAAATCTTCTTCAAATTGAAATTAAATCTTCTTCAGACTTTGATCAGATCTCCTTAAAATTTCCATCAAGTCTTCTTCAAATTTTGAATCAAATCTTCTACGAATCTGAATCAAGTCTTCTATGAATCTGAATCAGGTATTCTTCGAATCTGGACCATGTCTTCTTCTGATGTTTGCCTCAGATGGTATCCTCTGACGATGTTCTTTGATTCCTGCCTCTAATGATATTCTCTGATTTTTTCCTCTGATGATATCCTCTTATTTTTGCCTCTAATGATATCCTCTGATTTTTCTCTAATCATATCCTCTAATTTTTGCCTCTGATGATATCCTCTGATTTTTGCCTCTGGTGATATCCTCTGATGGGATCCTCTAGTGATATCCTCTGTGATCCTCTGGTGGCATCCTCTGGTCACATCCTCTGGTGGCATCCTTTGGTGGCATCTTCGGGTGGCATCCTCTGGTGACATCTTCTGGTGATGTCATCCTCTAGTGACATCCTCTGGTGATGTCGTCCTCTGGCGACGTCATCCTCTGGTGGCAAACTTTTTCGAAGTCAAATAATTTATTCTCATAAAATACTTTTGTTAACATCAAAACTTTAAGTGTAAAACCAACTTGGTTCCAATAGAGGATGTTCTCGTTTTAATCATACTCCATGGTTAAGTAGAATCCTCTAACAACTCTTGGGTCATGTTTCTCAGCAATTTGAATGAAGTTTTTCTAGCCAAACTTGTCAGTAACACTATAAATTTCCCATTCTTTTCTGGATGTTGGGAAGATCAAAGTATCTTCCACATGGAATGAGACGATTTTCCTATTTCTTTTGAAAACATCCTTTAATTCCTTGTTGCCGAAGAAAGATATTTTTTAGAATTTTGGAGATTAAAATGTTTAAGGAATGGGCAGGATTTGAGTTTTTTTCTTCTTTTCAAAGATAGGGGATTTTTAAGACTAGATTGGATGAGGATGATTTAGGAGGAACATTTAATGGTGACTTTGAAGCAAGCTTTGATTTAGAAGCAAGTTTGGATAGAGTAGCTTTTGAAGAAACAACTTGTTTGGTTTTCTTCAACATGGCAGATAAGGTTTCTTCAAAATCGTTCTAAGAATCATATATAATTAGAACATATGATTTTAAGACTTTGAGTTTCTTTTATTTTGACTTTTTAATGTGAGGAGGAGTTGAGGATGTCTGGGGAGGATTGGTTTGAAGATGAGGATTGGGAATGCTTTAAGTTTGAGATAGAGGAACAATAGTGAGAGGTTGAGTTTTGAAGGTAGGAAAAATGGATTACATTGAGAGTTCATAGCAACTCTATTTGTTGCTCCCTTAGTTCTTGCCATGATTGTGAAATATGAGGATGGTAATGAGTTTCAAAAGGAGAGATGAGTTTGGAACAAGGAGTGTAGCGGTTAAGGGTTTAAGTGGAAAGATTAAGTCCTTTCACTTGCTTAAAAATAACCATTGAGAAAGTGAAAGGGAAGGAAAAAGTCCATTGGTTAACACTCAACAGATACTAATTTGAACTCCTAGCTAAGGAGTGACATGGTACATGGGGTTGTGTGTTACTTAATGTTCACAGGTTTATTAACCTTGTCAAGTGAGGTCGTGTGAGATGTGGATTATTGGATTAAGCCCTAGAGGCCAGTGTTTTACTTTTGAATTTAGAACTTGTATCATGTTGTTTATTTATAATATAAGGCATTTCAATTATTAATTTGTTTAATATAATAAAGTCCTTGAGTGAAAATTCATTCTAATAAGACATCGAGTGGATGACTCGGTTGTGAGATGCCATAGAGCTTCACTCTCAAACATCTAAGGTCAAGTATTATTATAGAGGGTGATAATAAACAATTGAGACTATTATGTGTGTCAACTGATAACCCTATCTCACATGTTATAGATATGAGATATTAATTCATAACGTAAGTATACATTAGGATGGATGTATATTGGATTGATCCTCCATAAGAATATTTGATGAAGAAATAGAATGCATAACCAAGGAAGGAAACATAGAGGATATTCAAGGTCTTGGAACTCCAATGACAAGAGCAAGGTCAAAGAAAGAAAAAGAGGTTCTAAATAGCTTGATAACCACTTTATTTGAAGCAAGTACAACTCATGAAGAATTGAAGCCCAAGATAATAAATTGTTTAATTCCAATTGAAATTAAGGAATGAAGGCGGCATCTATGTGTTATCAAATTTTAATATTAGTTTTAATTAAGTAGTAGACTGAATTAATAAGAAAATTTGGCTCTAATTGTAAAAACATGAATTGGGCCAAATTTACAGAACTTGTAAGGAGTTGCCACTATAAAAGGCAAACCATTATTTTTATTGAGGAGATTTTGAACATTATTGTTGTGAGGCTTTGCTCTCTAGAGTTCTTGAAGGAATTCACTTTGAACTTATCAAGGTTGTTAATCCTTGTGGCGTTCTTTTGGTTTATCAATCCTAAGATTGTGGCGCCATTCTTTTCTTGGTTCGTTTGCTAAATAAAAATTTTGAATTTCCTTTACATCAAACCCTAGTACTCAAATTCTACCAATTTCCGTGTTCAGTAACATGCGATCATATCTCGAGTTCTACGTACTTGTTTTCGGTGATTCAACAGCCTAACTTGCGTTTCGGAACGTCATCTTTCACCTCGTTTAAGAATCGCATGATTCTGAATTTCAGAGCTCCAGTTATCGCATTCTCCAGCAAAAACGTGTTTTTGGCTCAAATTTGTAAGTTTTCAACCTAGAACGATCCTTAAAGTGATTCATGACAACCAGGATCATATCAATATTGCATAGTGTGTTATGTAAGTGCCATAAGTTATTCTCATTGTGAGAATGGTTATGCCACCCTTAGACCTCAAACCACTATGATCCTTAGATGAGGAACTGATTGTTTTATTGTAGTCAAACATTGTCCGTAACAGGAAAATTATAAAGTCTATTAATTGAACTTTCAATGAGTCGTGCTGAGGGACACGAGTGGCCTAGATGGGATTTGCTCGTCCCACATAACAGGAGTCATATCTATGAGCCCCTTGATAAAGTATGATTGTTAAATGCATACCCATGTTGAGATAAGTCTATATGGGATTTTGAGTGTTGTAAAGTATACTCGTGTATCAAGGAATGAGATATGAAACTATTCAAGGGTGACACATTCTATTCCTTGATTTCGATTTAGGTATGAGAGAAGAAGGTAGATTATACACAAGATCATTATCGTGAAAAGGTTAAGTCAAATCACAAGACATTCTTGTTACTTGGGTGATAATGATGTGTTGTTAGATACCACTGACTATTTATAATATTAAATAGATGATTTAATATTATTACCAACACTACGAGAACCCATTGGGTTATACACGCGAGAACAAATTAATGAGAGATTAATAAGAAATATTTAATAATTAAGTGGTGCGATCTTATGATGCACCGACATAAATTAAGTGAAACGCGAACATCTTAAGCTATGGTGTGTTGTTTAACTGAAACACGGAACATCATAAGTGAAGGTGTGTTACGTCAGTATAAGGATCTATAAATAGAACCCTTATACATAATTGCAAGTGTGCAATTAGAAAACATTAAAAACTCTAGCCATCCAAAACCCTAACGGCCCTCCTTATTCTTTTTCATCAGTTGCCATTGAAACCGAGGTTGTTCCATTGGAGATTTGTTTGTGTGTACAACGTAGATACGTTGTCGATAGAGCAACGTTCGTGACCATGATATTGATCGTCATCAGAGTTTTATCACGCTATAAGAGGTAATCTTTTAAACCCCGATTCATGAGCATTCGTAAGGATGCATGAAGGAAAATTCAAAATTTTAATTTGTTACGTGTATCAGTTTTATTCGCGATTTTTCTTCAGGATTTTCATTGTCCTCTAGAGGGACAAAATCAATTGATCATATCATTCATACATCAAATTTAAACAAGATTTTTCACGATGCACAATTTTTCTTTAATAAAATTAAATCTTTCATCAACTAAAGTTTTTGTGAGTATATTAGCTAATTTATTTTCAGTATCAATAAAAAATCATTTCAATTCAAATGAGGTTCTGCACATGAGCACATATAAATTGATGTTTGATTTCTATATGCTTTGATCTTGAATACTGAATATGATTTTTAGACAAATATTTAACACTTATATTGCCATATAATATGGGTATATTTGTGTACCTTAGTGAATAATCCTCCAATTGATTCTGTACCCATAAAATTTGAGAACAACAATTTGCTGCAGAAAAAAAATCAGCTTCACTAGTTGATAGAGCAATTGTGTTTTGCTTTCTGCATGACCAACTAATGAGTTCTTCTCCAAGAAATTGACATGCCACAAGTGCCTTTTCTTTCAACTTTGTCTCCATCATAGTCAACATGACAATATGCTACCAGATCAAAATGAAAACATTTGTTATACCAAATGCCAAGATTAGTATTACCAACTAAATATCTGAAAATTCTTTTCATAGTAGTATGATGAGATTCATTTGGAGCTAATTGAAATCTGACACATAATCCTACTACAAAAACTATATCAAGTATACTTGCAGTTAGATATAGTAAAGAACAAATCATACCTCTGTATTCTTTTTTAGATACCTCTTTTCCATTTTCATTTTTGTCTAAACTTGATGATGGATGCATCGGGGTGGCCATAAATTTTGCCTCATTCATTTTATATTTCTTGAGAAGGTCTTTAATGTATTTTTCTTGTAAAATAAAAATACCATTCTCAAGTTATTTTATTTGAAAACCAAGAAATAATCTAAGTTCCCCCATCATACTCATCTCAAGTTCATTTTGCATGAGTTTTGAAAAGTCCTCACATTTTTTCATTTGTTGCTCCAAAAATGATATCGTCAACATAGACATGAAGAATCAATAAATCATTTTTTTAAAAAAAGTAGTGTCAATTTTTCCTCTAGAAAAGTCATTGTTGATTAGGAATGTACTCAACCTATCATACCAAGCTCTAGGAGCTTGTTTAAGTCCATATAAAGTTATGGTAAGTTTAAAAACATGATTTGGTTTCTTTTTATTTTTGAAACCAAGAGGTTGATGCACATAAAATTCCTCATCTAAAAATCCCTTTAGAAATGCACTTTTAACATCCATTTGAAAAAGTTTAATTCATTTATGTGCGTACACAAGAAGGATACGAATGACTTCTAACCTTGCTACAGGGGCAATTGTCTCGTCATAATCAACACCTTATTGTTGATTGTAGCCTTGTGCAATTAATCTGGCTTTGTTTCTTATTACCTTTTCATATTCATCTAGCTTGTCTCTGAACACTCGTCCAGTTCCAATAATTATTTGACTTTGAGGACCGGGAACTAGATTCCAAACTTGATTCTTCTCAAATTGAGTAAGTTCTTCCATTACGACTTCAATCTACGATTGATCAATGATTTCGTCATCAATTGTTTTTGGCTTAATTTGTGATATCATGGCCTTGTTGCTCTTATCATCTTTGAATGAAATTCTTGTTCTAACTCCATCAATGGTTTTTCTTATGATCTAATCTTGAAGATGATGAGTTACTGTCCTCCAACTTTTAGGAGGGGTTTGTGAGGAAGATGGTTGATCATTCTCATGTTTTTGATTTGCATTGTTATGAGATGATTGATCATCCTCTTCATTTTCATTTACTCTTATATTGTTAAGATCATCAATTTCATCAAATACCACAAGCATACTTTCTTCAACAACTTGGATATTTAAGTTGTATACTCTATAGCTTTTTGAGGATGTAAAATATCCCAAAAATATTCCCTGGTCAGATTCGGAATCAAACTTTTCCAAACTGATTTTGTTGTTGAGAATGTAGCGATAACATCAAAAAATATGAAGCTTTGTTTAAAATCTTTCTAATTAAACACAATTCAAAACATACTAAAAGGTAATTATGGCTTCTGCCCAAAAATATTTTTCACCATTTGATTCATTTAAAATGGTTCTTGCCATTTCTTACAAGGTTCTATTTTGTTCTTTCAACAACTCTATTTTGTTGAGGAATTCTTGAACAAAAAAAATTATGAGAGATACCTTTTTCGTCAAAGAATGATTTGAAATACAAATTTTCCTCCATGATCACTTCTTTTAGAAATAATATTGGTTTGTTTTTCATTGTGAACCTTTTTGCAAAAGTTTTGAAATGCTTCAAAAGAATCATTCTTATTTGAATAATCATCAATAATTAAAAAAGCCACATATTTTTTCACAAAGACTTGTAGTTTTGACAGGGCCAAATAAATCTATGTGAAAAAGTTTAAGACAATTTTTTGTTAAAATAATGTCTTTTGAATGAAAACTACTTTTGATTTGTTTTGTTTAACACATGCTTTGCACACTTTATCCTTGTCAAAAGTTATTTTTGGAAGTCCTCTTACTAGATCAAGTTTTCATAATTTTGAAATAGTTTTCATGCTTACATGACTATCCCTTATATGCAAATCCATTTGTCTTCTTCCAGAGACATAAGACAGGATTTAGTTGGCATTGAAATGACAATGTTGATCACAAGAAGGGGGTTGAATTGTGATTACTTTGAAAAAATCTGCAATGAACTTAAAAACTCAAGATTGATCTTGGTTTAATAAATAATAGAAACAGAACGCTCTTCGTTAGAATATAAAGAGAAAAACTTTAATAAGTGATTAGTGATGTGCAGGTGAGAATTAAAATGGAGATAAGAGAAAGAGAATTCACATAGCAATATATTCTAGTTCATCCAATGTGGGTTACATCCAGTCCTCACAACTTGTGAGCTTTTTCACTAATATGGTCAAAACAGTTCATGTTTTTTCCACAAATGTTTTAAGATCAACCTTGACCTATTACAATAGTTTGTCTTTCACCTTGAAAGATGTTTCACAAATTACTCTTCAGTTCAGACTATTTACACTTCTCCACACAAGGATTTTACAACTATCCTTACACTATTTCTAACTCTATAATGTTTGAGTTGCAAAATTAATTTGAAAGGAGTTTGCTTTGATTATATTCTTTGAAGGTTCAAGAACGTTCTTGATTTAAGTAAAACAGAGACATATCATTCTTGGTTCATGTTGTTTGTTATTGTCAGGCAAATTGGATTATATTCTTCTTCTGCTCTTATCTCATTGTGTTTGAAACCTATCTTTGATTTAAAAACACTCAATAGCACAGGTTAAATACTAATGATTTTTTGGAATAATAATTTATAGATTAATTAACTTGATTTGTTTATCATCAAAACATTTAATTTTGGATTTTTGTTTCAACAAGCATTTCATCTAAGTATAGTATATAAACATTATTTTTTTCTTGATCCAGAGAAGACTACTTTGTCTGAGGATGTTATTTTTCTTCACACATGTTAGGTTTGAATATAACTTCAAATCTAGTATCACACAATTGACTGATACTAAGGAAGTTATGTTTCAATCCTTCCGTATACTCAACATCCTCAATTTTAGCAAAATTATTTTTACCTATTATTTCATTTTCGTTGATTTGAGCTTTGTCACTGTTCCCAAAAGTAACTGGTTCACCATCTTTTTTTTTTCAAATGAGAGAAAACATTGTGCATCTCCAGGCATTTGTCTTGAGCATCCAGTGTCGAAGTGCCAAGAATTTTTCTTGACTACTAGATGCTTCTTTTGCATTAAAATATAGCAAGATTTTAGGCAACCATAGTGATTTAGGTCCTTGAGGATTAGTTACCTTAGAAGAATTATTCTTTTTGTGGTAAAGTATATGAGTAGCTTTGCCACTTTAAGAACGTTCTCTTCTATTTTTCGCAACCTTTTTCTTATGATAATATTTTTAGGGTTTTTTAGATTTTTTTTTCTTTGTTTTTATGGTAACAGTCTTTTCAAGATGTCTAAAATTTTCACACTAGGTAAATTTCTTTTTCACTTTTTCAACAACTTAAGGAACAAAGAAATTTTCACAAATTTTTTGTTTCTTTGAATTGTTTTTTGAAAAGTTTCTATTGACTTAATAGTTTTGGTAAGATCATTTTCCTTGACCTCAACTCTATTTTGTAAAAGTTCATTTTCCTTTACTTGAGGAGGTTCATAAGGATGTTCTTTGTTTTTGTCTTCATTGATAATTTTTTGTTGTTCAGACATTTTAAAATGATAATGTTTTTATAGGTCTTGAATGATTTTAACATATTCAACATTTTAGAATGAAAACTTCTCTTTTTCCTTTTTTTAATTCAGAAAATATTCTTTTAACAAAACTATTTTGAGATAAGATGACAAAGTCATAAAGACTATCATACTCATCTTGCATATTTAGACATAAACTACACGAGTCAAAAATAATTACCTCTACATCATCTGATTGTCACTAAGCACGTGTGAGCTTCATTCTCCTATTTCATTTATGCATCTTTAGAGTCATCTCATGTGGTCATTATGGATTTTTTCTTATGTGGAAACTTCATCTACATTCTTTTGTAATGTCCTATTTTGTTACATTTGTAACAAGTGACTTGACTTTTGTTTGCTTCATTCTTTGGATCTTCTTTTCCGTTGTTGTACATCCTTATGTTTTGATTTCTTTGAATGTGTAATTAAAATTTTATTGTTGAAATAAGTCATCTCAAAAGTATTAAAATTTATTTAATATATGGGAATAAATAAAACAAAATGAGTGATACTTCAACATTGAGTTGTCATGTTAGTAAATCTTAATTTGAAGCAAAACATTTGAATTCTGCCAGATTCTATTTTTTTGTGATTAGATTTCATTCTGCTGCAACATGTTGATACCAATTAGTTGATTGCATAATACTTTTTTTGTTTAAATATGTCTTGATCCATGCAAATATATCACTTTTGATTTTAGTATCTGTAAGTTTTTTTGTTTGGATTTAATCTCTATAAAATCAAAGACGATCGACTTTGGTCCCTAAGGCCAAATCAACATTACAAAAAAAGAGCGTCGAGACACATGGCCTATAAATGCACACCAATACATAATCTTTTATGATATATTAAAAATTAAAATATTTTATATTATTAATTAATAAATTTATTTATCATTTAATAATTAGTGTTATTTTATAAAAAAAAACATGAATAGAAATTAAAAATGAGGTTTAAGAGTTTTTGGAAAACTCATCTTCTTTAGTACCACGGTAATTTGCCAGCTTTTTTTTTGTAACTTTTGATTTAACGTTAGGGACAAAAACCAATCGTCTCTCATTTTATATGAACTAAATTCAAATAAAAAAACTTACGAAAACTAAAATAAAAAAATAATATATTTATAGAGACAAAAAACACGTTTAAACTTATTTTTTTTTCAAACAATTGCATAATAGTTTTTTTCTTAACAATTACATTATATCTTCTTGGTACCATATAATTACTGTCGTTGATTGAAAAATACTTTATTATCTATGTTATGATTTACATAATAAATTGTTCTTAGATATTCAAAAATGAAAAAATTTAACTTTTTGAATATAATCAAATAAATTACAATTTTTTATTTACACACATTAAAACAATAAAAAAGTAAACAAACACGTAATATTTGACCACTATTTACAAATAATATATAATATGTTTATTATAAAACATTTAATTAATTTAAATTTAACAATATTAATTATATATATATATATATATATATATATATATTAAGACTAAATAAATTTTTAGTTCATAAAAATTTCAAAATTTAATTTTTAGTCTCTTTTAATAAATTCTCAACTTCTCCCATTCTTCTCCTTTCCTCTCACCCCACCAACACTAAATTGAACTACTCCCTTCCCATATACTCGCTACAATGTTCTTTCATTTACCATTTCTAAAAAGCTACCTCTAACCATATGGGAACTATAATTATCCTTCATTCAATAAGCACTGGATTTCTTGCTACTTCACTGCATTTCAAGGCACGTTCTCATACTACTGTCATCTATCTTTATCTCTGTTTTCCTTTTTTTTTCTTCATAAATAAAATGTTGCTCCCTTTTTTCCTATATCAACAATCACATACTTTGTTTGTTTTTTTTTATTATGAAAGTGAGCACCCACAAAGTGCTTGTGAAAATGTCTCAAAAAAGAGAAAACCGATGGCAAATCTAGCAACTTTTTGGTCTTAATTTTTTTTTCTTTGATACTTGTGCTTATATCTAATAAGCCATTTGTCAATGTAGTTGTTATTTGTTGAGATATAGATTTTGGAATAAAATTCTGATATTCTATTGTTGCATATTTCTAATTGGGGTGTCTTTATGTCACTACAATTGATGTAAGGTTGTTTTAGCAATTAATCTATATATCTTTTCTGATTTTGGTGAGTTTTTATTTATCTTACTAGATCAAAAGTTATACCACACACTCTTAAACTATTAACGATTGTGGGTATTGCCTATATGAATTCATGTTTGCAAATTTCATGATATGTATTAAGTAGGATTCTTCTTGCTATCCCTTATACCAAGAAGCTTCAAGATAGTGTTGAGAGTTTCACTCACGAGCTTCATGAAATGGAAGCAAACATCTCAGGAAAGAGTTAATCCATAAATAGGTGAACTTTTTGTTTCAGAAGAGATGAAAAACTGGGGGATACAATACAAGTTTTATACAAATTCTTTATTTTATTAACCAAATGTATTCTCATCTATAAGTGCTATTACTAATCTTTGCGCGATTACATTCTATAGGAAGACCCATAGAGGTCGAAGTGAAAAAGCTTGATGGGAATATAATTGTGTGCCAACATAATTATTAGAAGAGATAGAAGTTCAAGAAATTAATGGAAGCTATGAATGATTTAGACAATTATAGAAGCCAAAGTTAGAACCATAAAAGGAGCATATCTTATTACAATATGCATACAAGAGAAGTAGAAAAGACAATAATTTGTATCGAAAGCTAACTACAATATTATTAATCCATTAGAAAAGACTTAAACATGAACTTGCTATGGTTCATTTTTCTACTTTATCTTGCAATGTGACACCTTGAGAAATTATTTACTACATGCTAATATTTGCTTTAATTTGAAGTTTGAACAACTGTAAAACTTTTAATTTGATTTTATGGTTGTTGTTCTTGAGGGAATGGGTGATTAACCAATTGAAGTTCATCTAGCTAAACATTTGTTGCCAGACATAATGAAGTCCATTTAGAGATAATAGAAATGTCTCACTCCCTTTTACTATCACTATTTTTGTTCCCATTGTATTGTTGCCTTTCTATTTATCACCGTGTAATTATCTTAGGATACTTGGTTCTTTGAAAAAGAATGTGATATTAATTGGAAAATTCAAGGATATTGCCTTTTCTGCATATACTACAATAGAATCTACAGAACCCGAAGCATGGCTTCATGCACATGATATTGTTGCTTTTATTATGTAATTCATATGTCACTCATTTTATGAAGGAAGTTGAAGAGACAATTTCTTATTTCTCTGCATCTATTGTCATGTTATGTGAATGTTCTCCTCCTGAAACTTCCTACAACATCAATAGACATTTCTCTACCTCTATACAACTTATGTAAAAAGAAGTTTTTATAACTCTAAAGTATTCACAAAGATATTTAAAAATAAGTCAATATAACATGGATTGAATACACTGCTATAATTGTTGCACATATATTGTCGTCTCTTAAATATCTTTTAGATAAAAGGGCGATAAAATTATAATACACTAATTATATTTTACATTACACGGGATATATATTTGTTGATGGTCAATTACTTAAAAGGTAGTCATTCATAGATCAATTTGTTAAAAGATAAACGTATTTATAATTATTAGTTTGTCTTTTGAATATCTTATAAATAAAAGTATCAGGAAGGTTATAAAAACAAATTTAATTTCCTGTACCAATTATACACGGGATACATAATGATTACAATTTTTTTTTTACTTTCCTGTCATTTAAATAGTTTTACTTACACCTTAATAATATTTTATAACAAACTTCTAGAAATTTAAATTTTATAATGTCTACCTTAATAGGCCTACAGTAAATTTATAATGCCGATGATAGTGTTCAATTTTCTCTATGATAAACTGCTGTTTTTAAATTCAAACTTTTCGGCCATTTTCCATGTTTTTTATTTATTGAGTTGTATTATAATTCTCTAGTGGCAACCTAATCATCATTGTTTATGTTTCGTTGTGAACTGTATTATTGTATTTTCATTTCATCCTCTTCTTGTTTATGCTTCTTCATCTTAAGTTTTCTTTTCCCCTCTTTATTTGGTTAAGAATTTATGACTGATCAATCCACGGATGAAAAGGGATAATGTAATTTCCTTTCTCTCAAGGTACTGGAAAATCAGAACAACTATTGTTTTAATATTTAATTAACTAGAGGTGCCATTACCAGAGATCTAATGAGTTCCTTATAGATTATTTGGACAGTTGTGTGTGTTAGTGTGAATTTTGGTAGAATCTCCTGATTCTTTACTTCTTCTGATTATTTAGGGTATATCAACAATAGATCTTGTGTTGTGTCTTGCACAATGTTGTAGCGACTAATTTTAGAATCAATGACGAGTTATATTGTCACGTTCTTTAATTAAGTACAACAAAAATAAGTTTATTTCTTAATTGTACTTTCTTAACTTTCTTGTGGAAGAGAATTATAGATCAATTAAAGATGATTTATGAAGGTGTCACTCTTAATTTCTATATTAAATTAAATTAAATATTATCTTGCTCCATATTTCAAGAATTCATTTTATGGTAATTGTATAAAGAGTTCAGATCTAGGAAACAGTATATGTGCAAGAGTGAATCCAAGAGTTTTTTATACAAAATGAAGGATAAGATGGAACCAGGATGTGAGTTGAATGGTTTGAAATGTCATATTTCTCTTCGTTTATCATCTTTTAAGTTTGTAAGTTGAGTTTTCTTTGATTTTAATCATTTGTAGGTAGTGCTGTTGGTAGGGGTTGCTTCTGTTATGCTCTTTGGAAATTCTTCTTGAGCTTGCTCACATGGAAATTCGAGTGAGTTTTACCTGCTTTTGTTATGCCACAAATCCCACCCTTTATTGTATGCATATCTTGTATTCGATCAGTGTTTTAAAACTAAACCAATCAAACGGGTCAACAGGTTGAAACTTGAACCTACATTTACTACAGTTTGGTAATTTTTTGGCTGTGTCCTGGTTCTTAATCTTATGCACCCAATCTCCATCCTCTAATTGCACATCTTTATTTAAAGAAGTACTTCTAATTAGTATTGTTGTAAAAAACCAAAGATCAATGAGTTTTGGAACGGAGATTGATTGAATTTAAAATGGAGATTGATCAGTTTGAAAAACGGAGAACGTTTATCGTTCTTGGTGTTTTGGTTTTGTTTCTTTGATTCTAAATAGAATGAAAACTTGCTAAAGTGAACAAACACAATTGTTAACCCAGTTCAGAGTTGAACTCCTACGCCTGGGGGACTTGATCCAACTTCGAAATATCACTAATATGAGATGAAAATGATTACAATGTACAAAATGCTCTGTTTTGCCTTCAGTTTTTTGTTTTTGTAAAACTGAAATTAACTCTTTTTTTTTTCTTTCTAGTTGCTGCCCAACTACTTATATACTAGCTTGCCAATGATTCATTTCTAGATTTTCCATAAATCTGCTGGTGACACTTACAACATGAGAAATGCCTGACCTTGAGCAGACTATAGCATACATGATGCTTCCTATGACACTTGCATATGGTATAGTCTTTGCTAGTGGAAAACTGAATGCCTTTGATTCACTCATATTGAATCTATTTAGAACCTTCCCAATGTAGCTCACTTGGGAAATTATCAGTTTTCCTTACTCTCTAATTCTGATGATTTCCATTCCTAGTATCCTCTTGGCTGACCCCAAATCCTTCATCTCGAATTTTTGTTCAGCTGGCTTTTTAATTTTCCTATTTCCTTCATACTTTTAGATGCTATTAGTATGTCATCCACATATAATAACAAGTAAATGTATATGTCTCTTGATACTTGTTTATAATACACACAATTATCAAAATTATTTATAGCATAACTTTGACTAAGCATGAATGAATCAAACCTCAAATACCATTGTCTTGGTGATTGCTTTAGCCCATATAGTGATCTCTTTACTAGGCAGACTCAGTCTTCCTTCCCTTGAGTCCTAAAGCCATCTGGTTGTTGCATTAAAATTGTTTCATTCAAATTACCATGGAAAAATGCTGTTTTGACATCCATCTGCTCTAACTCCATGTCAAAGTGTGCTAACTGCTACCATGGATAGAATTATTCTTATAGATGCATACTTGACTACAGGAGAAAAGATTTCATTGTAGTCTACACCTTCCCCTTTGAGTGAATCCCTTAGCTACTAGCCTTGCTTTGAATCTGGGTGGTTCAACTCCTGGAATTCCCCCATTCCTCTTGAAAATCCACTTGCTGCCTACAATCCTAGAATAGGCAGGCTTATGTATGAGTTCCCAAGTTTTGTTCTTCTCCCGTGATTTCAACTCCTCAATCATAGTTAAAATCCATTTGTCTTTGTCTTGAGACTTGACAGCTTCATTGTAGTTCTTGGGATCTTCTTGGTTGATTTCTTCAGCAGCATGTAATGCATAACTGATCATATCTGCATAACCGATCATATCTGCATAACCATATCTTTGAGTGGGTTTTGATGTCCTTCTTTCTCTGTCCCTGATGAGGTTATAATCATCTAATTCCTGTTCTGGAAACATATCATGTTCAGCTGGGTTTGTATCATCCTCGTCTTGCTGAACTTGCAGTTCTGAAACGGAGAATGTTCTTGGTTGCTGGTGTTCTGAAACGGAGAACGTTCTTGGTTTCTGCTGTTCTGAAACGGAGAACGCTCTTGGTTTCTGTTGATCTTTCTCTTTTTCTGTAAATTGCTGCACCTCAAGATCAAACCTCTAATCTCCAGTTTGATGTGTACTTTCATTTCCAGCCTTGGTTAATGACTTATATAGGTCAGCCTCATGAAATTTAACATCTCTACTGATGATACATTTCCTATTTTCAGGACATCAAGGTTTGACAGAAGCACTGGGAGGAGAGAAAAACATGACATCCACGTTTTCAGACAAGGAAAAGAAGGATATCATGAACAAGACTCATAATGCTCTAATCTTGAGTCTTGGAGACAAAGTTCTAAGGGAAGTGTCAAAGGAAGCCTCTGCAGCAAATATTTGGCTTAAATTGGAATCTTTATACATGACAAAATCATTAGAGAATCGTTTATACTTAAAACAAAGGTTATATACGTTCAAGATGCAACCTGGGAAGTCAATTGAAGATCATATGGATGAGTTTAATAAGATTGTTTTAGATCTTGAAAATATTGATGTAAAATTGGATGATGAAGATCAGGCTCTGTTGTTGATAAATTCATTACCAACTCTCTTGAAAATCTGTGATACACTCTTTTATGGTAGAGATTCTTTGTCATTAGAAGAAGTACAAGCTGCACTAATATCAAAAGAATTAAAGAGGAAATCAGATGGGAAAGAAGAAGGCAGTGGTGAGGGGTTGTTTGTCAAGGCCAAAACAGGGAAGAAGAAGAATGAAAAACAGAAGAATAAATCCAAAAATAAAGAAAAGGACAAGTCTAAAATGAGGTGTTTTATATGCAAGAAAGAGGGACATTTCAAGAAAGAATGCCCAAATTGGAAAGGAAAGAAATGATCAAATAGTGACGATGATTATGGAAATGCTTCAATAGCCTCTGAAGGATATGAAATCACATAAGTTCTTATGGCAAATTCAACTGAAATCATGGAAGATAATTGAGTTCTTGACTCAGGGTGTTTATTTCACATGACTTCAAACAGAGATTAGTTCATTGACTACAAAGAAACTGATGGGAGCAAGGTTATCATGGGTAACAAATCAGTCTGCAAGGTAGTTGAGATTGGATCAATCAAGCTGAAGCTAGAAGATGGAACTATGAAGATTTTATCAAAAGTTAGGCATGTTCTAGAGATGAAAAGGAACTTAATCTCTCTAGGAATGCTGGAAGAAGCTGGTTGTTCATACAAAGTAGAGAAATGCACTCTAAAAGTCATAAAGGGATAATTGGTAATCATGAAGGGAAAAAGAGATCATGGAATCTATCTTCTCAATGGTCAAGCAGTGACAGGAACAACAGCAGTGACAATTCAAACATCAAGCAAAGCTAGCTTGTGGCATCAAAGGTTGGGGCATGTAAGACTAAGGAATGCATATTCTAGACAGACAAGGAATGCTAGGTGGGGACAAGATTGGTGATCTTGAATTTTGTAAGCACTGTGTGTATGGAAAGATGCATAGGGTCAAGTTCTCTACAGAGAAACATTGCTCAAAAGAAATTTTGGAATATGTTCATAGTGATCTATGGGGCCTTGCAAAGATTGCTTCACATGGAGGTAACAAGTACTTCATTACATTTCTTGATGATTATAGTAGGAAGGTATGAATTTGTTTGTTAAAAAGTAAGGATGAAACATTCAAAACCTTTAAAGATTGGAAGTTTAGTTGAAAACAAAATTGATAGGAGGATTAAGACCTTAAGGACAGACAATGGTCTTGAATTCTGCAGTGATGAGTTCTGCAATGGTCTTGAATTCTCATGGTGTGAACATACATAGGATTGTAAGGGGCACACCTCAACAAAATGGACTAGCTGAAAGGATGAATAGAACCTTTTGCTCGAAAGAATAAGATACATTATGTCTAATGCATGTATGCATGCACAGTTTTAGGGTGAAGCTGTCCATACAACTTGTTATTTGATCAGTCTGAGTCCTTCAACTGCAATTGAACAAGAAACTCCTAAAAAAATGTGGACTGGACATGCTGCAAATTACAATCATCTTAAGGTATTTGAGTGTGTTGCATACTATCTTGTAAATGAAGGAAAGTTAGTCCCTAAAGCCAAGAAAGGGTATTTTGTTGGATATCCAAGTGGTGTGAAAGGTTATAGAATATGGTGTCCTGAAAGTAGGAAATGTATCATCAGTAGAGATGTTAAATTTCATGAGCCTGACCTATATAAGTCCTTGACCAAGGTTAGAAATGAAAGTACACATCAAACTGGAGATGGGAGGTTTGATCTTGAGGTGGAGCAATTTATAGAAAAGGAGAAAGATCAACAGAAATCAAGAACGTTCTCCGTTTCAGAACAGCAGAAACCAAGAACGCTCTATGTTTCAGAATAGCAGCAACCAAGAACATTCTCCGTTTCAGAACAGCAAGCTCAGCAAGACAAGACTGGTACAAACCCAGCTGAACATGATAGGTTTCTAGAACAAGAATTAGATGATTATAACCTCATCAGGGACAGAGAAAGAAGGACATCAAAACCCACTCAAAGATACGGTTGTGCAAATATGGTCAGCTATGCATTACATACTGTTGAAGAAATCAATCAAGAAGATCCCAAGAATTACAATGAAGCTGTTAGGTCTCAAGACAAACAAATGAATTTTAGCTATGACTGAGGAGTTGAAATCACTGGAGAAGAAAAACCCTTGGGAACTCATACCTAAGCCTGCCAACTCCAGGATTGTAGAAAGCATGTGGATTTTCAAGAGGAATGAGGGAATTCCAGGAGTTGAACCACCCAGGTTCGAAGCAAGGCTAGTAGCAAAGGGATTCACTCAAAGAGAAGGTGTAGACCACAATGAAATCTTTTCTCCTATAGTTAAACATGCATCTATAAGAATAATTCTAGCCATTGTAGCAAACTTTGACATGGAGTTAGAACAAATGGATGTCAAAACGACATTTCTCCATGGTGATCCGAATGAAACAATCTTAATGCAACAACCAGATGGCTTTAGGATACAAGAGAATGAAGACTTGGTCTACCTACTAAAGAGGTCACTCTATGGGCTAAAGCAATCACCAAGACAATGATATTTGAGGTTTGATTCATTCATGCTTAGTCAAAGTTATGCTAGATGTAATTTTGATAGTTGTGTGTATTATAAACAAGTATCAATAGACATACATTTACTTGCTGTTATATGTGGATGACATGCTAATAGCATCTAAAAGTATGAAGGAAATAGGAAAATTAAAAAGCCAGCTGAAGAAAGAATTCGAGATGAAGGATTTGGGGCGAGCCAAGAGGATACTAGGAATAAAAATCATCATAATTAGATAGCAAGGAAAACTGATAATTTCCCAAGAGAGCTACATCAGGAAGGTTCTAAATAGATTCAATATGAGTGAATCAAAGACAGTTAGCTCTCCACTAGCAGCTCACTTCAAGCTTTCTTCAGCCATGTCACCAAACACAAATCTGGAAGCAGAAGACATGAAGACAATACCATATGCTAGTGCCATAGGGAGCATCATGTACGCAATGGTCTGCTCAAGGTTAGACATTTCTCATGCTGTAAGTGTTACAAGAAGGTTTATGGGAGATCCAAGAATGAGCCATTGACAAGCTATTAAATGGATTCTAAGGTACTTAAAAGAAACACAAAGCTTGTGTTTGGTATACAACAAAAGTTCAGAACCATCAAAACCAGACCAAGGATTTGTAGGCTCTGATTTTGCTGGAGATTTAGATAGAAGAAGATCTTTCACAGGTTATTGAATGTGCAAACACGAGGAGGGGGGTTGAATTGTGTTTGCCAAAGTTGAATACTTTTTGCTGATTTGATAAAAGTTGATATAAATTACTTGGAGAAGAAGCAATCAAATTTAGCAGCAGCGGATAATAAAAGCATAAGTATTTGGACACATAGATTTATACTGGTTCACCATTAACTTGGCTACATCCAGTCCCCTCATTCAGAAGGCTTTAATCCACTAATTGAAACAATTTGAATTACACAGCACCTGACCCTCCAAGCCAGTCTTCCCAAACAGCATGACAGCCCCAGAATTTTGAGGAACAACAACACCTTGACCCTACAAGCCAAGTCTTCTCCTACCAATCTGACAACCCCAGATTGAAGAAGGAACTTACACCACTTTGACCCTACAAACCAAGTCTTCTCCTAACAATCTGACAACCCCAGATTGAAGAAGGAACTTACACCACTATCGGGTTAAATACAAAGGTTTGGAACTTGAGTAGTTGCTTATGGAAAACTAATTATAACAATGACTCTCACACTCTAAGAAAAGAATACTTAGAAACTATTTCTATTTCGCACAAGTGTTTCTGTCTTTGAACTCTAAGATGAATTTGGATTTTAAGCTTGAGTTCTTCTACTCTCTTCTGTTTTTCGATGATTTATTCTTCAGCGTGGAGTATCTATTTATAGTTGAGATTTGGGCTTCTACTTGGTCCAAGTTTAACTTCGAATTGTATTTTGTTCAGATTTCTTTTGTAAATTCTTCAACTTGATTATGTTCCTTTTTAAATTTGAACCAAATCTTCTTCTGATTTAAATTAAATCTTCTTCGAATCTTGATCGGATCTTCTTCAAATTTCAATCAAGTTTTCTTCGAATTTGAATCAAATCTTCTATGAATCTTGACAATGTCTTCTTTCATACTCTAATGTTTGCCTCGGATGGTATCCTCTGATTCCTGCCTATGAAAGTATCCTTTGAATTTTGCCTCTGATGATATCCTCTGATTTTTGCCTCTAATGATATTCTCTGGTGATATCCTCTAGAATCCTATGGAGGTATCCTCTTGTGACATCCTCTAGAGGTATCCTCTGGTGACATCCTCTGAAGGTATCCTCTGGCGACATTCTCTGGTGGCATCCTCGGGCGACATTCTCTAGTGGCATCCTCGGGCGACATTCTCTTGTGGCATCCTCTGGTGGTATCCTCTGGTAGTGTCCTCTGGTGACATCCTCTGGTGGCATCCTCTAGAGGTATCCTCTAGTGACTTCCTCTAGTGGCATCCTCAGGTGACATCCTCGGGTGACATCCTCTGGTGGAATACTTCTTCGAAGTCAAAGATATTATTTTCATAAAATACTTTTGTTAACATCAAAACTTTAAGTGTAAAACCAACTTGGTTCCAACAATTTCTCCCTTTTTGATGATGACAAAACTTGTATTTTTGATAACCACTTTTCTTTTTGTTTCTTTGACTCCCCCTAAGCCTAAGCATCAATTTCTCCCCATTTTATATCTTTCTCATATATCTTTCTCCCCGTAAGTCTAAGCCCCACTTTATCTTCTCGTTATCAAATATCTTCTCCCCCTTTTGTCATCAGACAAAAAGGCATGAAAGTGATCTTTCTCCCCCTTTCATTTTGTACATTGTAATCATTTTCATATCATATTAGTGATATTTCAAAGTCGGATCTAGTTCCCAGACGTAGGAGTTTAACTTTGAACTGGGTTAACAATTGTGTGTGTTCATTTTAGCAAGTTTTAATTCAGTTCAGAATCAAAGAAACAAAACTAGAAAACCAAGAACGATAAACGTTCTCCGTTTTCAAACTGATCAATCTCCATTTTAAATTCAATCAATCTCCGTTATGAAACTCATTGATCTTTAATTTTTTACAACAAAAGCAAGTAGCTTCTGCAAAATGGTTGAAATCTGACAAAAGGACAGATGACCCCGGTGGCCATCCTATGAGCATTTTGTAGGTTGGTTTATTAATTTTTTCTTTTGGTTTTGTAGCTTTGAATTTAATCATTTTAGCCATAGATTAGCCCCTTATGTTGTATATAGGGATGGGAATAGGCTAGGCCGTCCGACAGGGGCCTATGACCTGGCCTACTTATGGTCTAGCCTGGCCTGGCCTGGCCTGTTTAATAAGAAGACCAGGTTCAGGCTATTTTTAAAGCCTATTTTTTTAAATAGGTCAGGTTCAGGCTTATATAAAAGCCTATTAGGCCTGACAGGCCGGCCTATATATATATATATATTATTTATTAATGTTATTTTTTATTATTATTTATTAATATTATAGTTTCCTATTTTAAAGTATATGTATATATATATCTTATTATTTATTAATAATAAATATTATTTATTAATATTATTGTTTTCTATTTTAAAGCTTATCAATTAGGCTATTTTAATATTATTTTATTATATTAGATTTGATTATAATTTTATTAGTTTTTCTTATATAAAACTTTCTAATTTAGCCTGTTTAAAAAAATGTAAAATATAACATTTAAATATTTTAATGTGAATAAGGCTTTTAAATAGGCTTTCAGGTCAGGCCAGATTTTTAAAAAGGCCAGGCCAGACCGAAAAAAAAGCCTATGATAGGCCGTAAGCCAGACTTAGGCCTAAAAAATTAATCGTAGGCCAGGCTCAAGCCTTTTAAAGTCTGGTCTGGTCTATTCCCACCCCTAGTTGTATATATGTGTTTATGTTGATTGTGGGATCAATCAGAATCATTGGATTCTGATTTGGATAGTTAGGATTTGTTGTCATTAGTATCTCTGATTTAACTTTTTTCCATTTTTAGCTATAGCTTATTTAGGAAGAATTATTCCCGCTGATTTACAGCCACATTCGATTATACAAATTTAATTTCCTAGTCCTTTATATATCTCTTCATATAATCGGTTTAATATTTAGCAAAAATATATTCAATTTTCTATGACGTCAAGGAAAAAATGGAACGAGTAATATAATGCAAACAATAATTGTTTCATGGAATTTATTTAAATTAAATCAATCTTTTTTATTATTTTAAATTCAAAATTTATGTTTTAAAATTAGAGAGTTTTATAAGTAAAACTTTATTACATTATAAATATTTTAGAAGATACATTATAAGTTTTATGTGACGCATTATTCAATTCATTATTTATCATAAAATTTGTATATTTTTCATTAGTTAGAGTTTTTATTTTATAATAAAGTAATACACCTATTTCTACTTAAATTTGTACATGGGCAATCCCAAGGTAAGACTAATAAAGTCCAAGTTTTAGGTTTATGAGCAAACATTATCTGCGTTGGTTTTTTAAACAAAATAGACATATGCACGCAATAAGGTCACATATTTACTTAGGTGTAATTGAATATTGAAAATGATTGGACCCAAAATAAATTTGAATTATAATATGAGGGATCTGATATGCTGAAAATATTTATGAAAATATCTCTTATTGATTTTAGCCCCTCCTAACATTCTACTTTCATCTTTGTCTTTATGAGTTTCAATAATATATTAAATGATTTTAGATTTGTAAAAAATTTAACATGTATGATTTATGTGGTTTAAACTTTCAATCCAACGAAAAAAATTGAAAAAATTAAATTAAATTAAAAGAAATAGAAAAGATTGACAGAGATTGAGAGAGATTTTGATTTAGAGGATCCAAACTCATTTTCTACATAGTATCTGAGCTTGCTGCTTGAGCCATGAACGGAGACAAAACAAAAGGCGCATCTAAGGAGACTAACACAACCCTAGCCAGCTCAATCTTGCACTTCCTATCACTAGCCACAAGGTTATTGTCCAAAAGTAACTCAAAAAATGGCAACTAGAAAACAATTTAATCATATCATAGCTACTGAATACCATGACAAATGAAAAGGTCAATGTTGGTTTGTTTGGACCCTCGTCAATCGTGCAAGTCTAATTTAGGGATGAATTATATGTAATTAGAGGGCATGTGACACTCGGAGATGATGAGGTAAGGTGTATGCTGGCGGTTGAGGCATGGTCAATGAGCAACTCTTGTTAGGATTGCAGCAAAGGTCAAGTGGACAAGCAAATTACAAATGAACTATATACACACCAAATTGATATAGATCAAAGACTTTGCATGTATGAGGTTGCATAATTGATGGTCGTTTAAATGAAATGATTAGAATCACTCCTATTAATGAGATGCCTCTTTTTTTAAGAAATTACTGTTCTTTCAAGAAATTACTGTAAGATGCATTTGAGAACACTCGTAATTTTACAAATAGTCCTACAAAGTAACATTGATATATTAAATTTTCTATAGTAATGTGTGTAATAGAAGTCTAACTCAATCCTTGCAAAATCGGCTTGTAAGATGAAAACTACCCCCACTTTTAAAATACATTTTCAAGTCATATCTCATCCAATGTGAGACTTTTAACACTCTTCATCACGCCCAAGACTGGATATTTGGAGCATGACTCAAGTGGTCTGATAGAGGTGATTTAATAGCAGGTAGTCCTACAAATATTGGATTGACTTTGATAATATGTTACAAATAACAAGATCAAAGAGATGAATATTTATCTCATAGAAAAAATAAGCTCCGAGAGTTTTGAATAGAGAGAAAACATCTTTAGAGGTGATATTCAATTTTTGATAAAAAAGAGTAAATGAGTACATGAGATACTCTATATATATAGAGCATACAGGGAATTAAGATACTAACTACTTAATAACTACCACTAAGTAACTCTTAAGAGAGTTGAAACTAATGTCTAAACAAGTGGTAGCTAATTCATTAATTATCAAAAAAGTTTCTTTTTTCACCATCAATACTTTTTGGATTGGCCAATTCACAGGTGTATTTTGACAAAAAATATCTTTAAATTGACTAATCCAAAAGTATATTTTAGAGACTTTTGAAAACATTGAAGAAGTTACAAATCATCAATATTTCTATTTAGTGTGGGTAACATATAGTTTGTAGATATGGCACAACTTTGGCAACTTGAAAGATATATAGGTAGCTCAAATTAATTAGCAAGGTTGTGGTTTGACTACACAATTATATATTTTTTAATAACGTATTGTTTAATTTTATTTCAAAAATATAAATTTTTACTATTATTCATCTTAATATTTGTTTGGAAAGCATATAAAAAAATAACAGCTCATATTAACCAACACTTGTAAAAAATTATCAATAATATTTATGTAAACAAAATAAATTATGAAATCACGAAGTGTAATGTAATTTCTTTTTTAATTATTATTTGTGAAATAACCAAATTGAACTTTGCTTTTGAAAAAATTGTTTTATTTAAATAATTACATTTGAAACGTGAAAAAAGATAATAAATAAAATTGAATGAACAAACAAATTTGTAAGTTTGATCAAAATAGTTAATATTTTTTAGAAATTAAAAAATACATCTCTAAACTTGTAAAATTCATATAAAATTGTCTTTCTATCAACTTTATAGTTAGAAGCTATAACATATAGTCTCTCACATTTTATATTAATTTCAGATCAATATGATCTTCATGGACTAATTTGAAATTTAGGTCATCTCAAAAATAAAATTATCATTGTAAGTAATTACTTACAATTATGAATGGACTAATTACATACAAATTTGTTCCTAGTGAAGTGACATTAATAAAAGATGAATGTCGACAACATATTTATTTACTGTATAATGTCATAAACTCTATCCTAAAAGTTAACAAAATGGTTATTTTAACAAAAACTTTCATAGATATACTTGCAAGTTTGTAAAACAATGCACTATTTAAATACTTTCTCCATCCTTAAATATAAGATTCTCTTGAGAACTTTTTTTGTCGTTTTATAAGACTCCATTGAACTTTTAATTATATTTTATTTTCTAACATACTTTTAACTATAAGGATTTAATTCATATACAACTAGTGTAAAAAAAATTTGCACTGTCGCTTAATTACAACTCATAGATCATCAGAGATAATTGACTATCATAACTATCTCTAAAGTCATGACCATGAATGACTGGTTGTAATGTGTTGACAATGTAAAACTTTTTACATTGATAGAACATGACAACTAAACTCTAATTATAATACATCTTTTTCTACAACGAACAATAAATACTAAGATAGATCATAAATTAACTTTTTTCTTTTGAAGGACAAACTTATAAAAATAATATCAACAAAAATAAATTTAATATTACTACTAACATTCTTAATCACCGTGATTTAGTCAATTGAATTTTATACTTCTTCCAACCTCAATTATAAGCAAAAATACATAATGTTTCACTTATTAAAGATGATAGTTAAGTACATCTAATTTTCTTTATAATTATTAACTTACTCCTAATTATTATGTTATCATGCGCAACATTAAGAAATTAATAGGATATTTTTGGAACAATGTCATTAAATATGGATAAATTAGTTGACTTTTGTTTATATTTAAGGTCAACTAATACATGTTACTTCCTCCACCTCAAAATAATTGATCCATGTATAAAAAATTGTTCCAAAATAGTTGATCCTTTCAATTTTCAATACATTTATTTTCAGTTATATCATTTAATTAATATTATTTGTATTATTTCCAATATAATATCATTTACTATGTATTTATGACATTAATAATGCATCAATATGAAATAAAGATAATTTAGTAAGAATAATATTCTCTTTTTCATTTATACATTTTTTCTATATACATGTGAAATGATAAATGATTCAATATTTTGGGATGGAGGGAGTATTTTTGGGACTTGGAAGGACCATTCAATCCATAAAATTGGAAGGCAACTTGGCATTCATTTCCTTTTTAAAATGGTTGAGATCGTGAAAGACAGCGCTGATTTCTTAAATGTAAGTTGAAGTTGAATTCCCTTCCTTCCCTTTCTATTAATTATAGTCTCCAACCGAATAAGGAAAATTTGGTCACAGCAATAATTACTTTGATATTATTATAAGCATAGTTTGCACCTCAACTCCATCATCGTAGCAATGCTATCCTCTGGCTTCTATAACCAGAAGCACATCCACACCAAAACACATCCACCTTATCATCTATCTACTTAGAGAGTACACAAACGTAGCTTAAAAAGAAAATAAACTGATGGATAACATCACAATAGTATTCTGTCTGTTCTTTTTAATATCCTTCATGAGGGCAAGCACTTCACTTGACAGTTTAGCCGTTAATCAATCCATCAAAGATGGCGAAACATTAGTTTCAGCAAATGGAACTTTTGAAATGGGTTTCTTCAGCCCTGGAAAATCAAGAGGTCGATATTTGGGTGTGTGGTACAAGAATCTAACCCCTGTAACCGTTGTCTGGGTAGCTAACAGAGAAACACCAGTGCACAATAACTCAGGAATCTTAAAACTCAATGAAGATGGAGTTCTTGTGATTCTCAATGGCGCAAACAACACCATTTGGTCCTCCAACACGTCAATAAAAGTAGCAAAAAATTCAATAACTGCACAGCTCTTGGACACGGGAAATCTTGTGTTGAAAATTAGGCATGATAATATTTTGTGGCAGAGTTTTGATTATCCAAGTGATACATTATTACCGGGAATGAAGCTTGGATGGAACTTAGTTACTGGTCTTAATAGGATTCAGTCGTCATGGAAAAGTGTAGATGATCCAGCAATGGGAGATTATACTAGTGGTGTTGACCTCAGAGGATATCCTCAAGTAGTTATTAAAAAGGGATCTGTCATAAGATTGAGAATAGGATCATGGAATGGACGTGCTTTTACTGGATATCCAACACAGCCATTGAAACAAAAGCAAAGATTTGAATTTGTCCAGAATTCTAAAGAAGTGTATCATACCTATGAAGTCGTTGATAGCTCGGTTATTTGCATATACAAACTATCACTTTCAGGAAATTTGCAGGCTATAGCTTGGACAAATCACTCAAGCAATAGGATAATTATCTACACTGGCGCGGAAGATTCATGTGATAATTACGTTATGTGTGGTGCTAATTCTGTATGCAATATGGATGGAAATGTTCCTAAATGTGAATGCTTGAAAGGGTATGTTCCTAAGATTCCTGATCAATGGAATATATCGTATTGGTCTAATGGTTGTGTTACAAAAATTAAATCAGTTTGCGGAAACAATAACACAGGTGGTTTCTTGAAATACGGAAAAATGAAATTGCCAGACACGTCTTCATCATGGTATAATAAGAGTATGAACCTTGTGGAATGTCAAAAGTCATGTATGAAAAATTGTTCGTGTACAGCTTATGCAAATATGGATATCCGAAGAGGAGATAGTGGTTGTCTTTTATGGTTTGATGATCTTGTTGACATGAGACTATTCTCCCAATGGGGACAAGACCTCTATATCAGAGTCCCTTCTTCAGAATTAGGTACAAGTTTTATTTATCACTATTCTTTGTCTTCATTTGTCTTACCTCTTGATTGAATTACACAATATTAAGATCTTTTCTCCTTAAAACTGGAGGATTCATTTATCTGGATCACCAGATTTTGTTGGATCCAGATTGATGGTAGTCAGCAGCCCATGACTTTAATGTAGTCAGACACATCTGGACAATCAAAATTGGACGATCTAGATTTTAAGTTTAGATTTTATTTTAAAAACAATTAAAATCTGACCTTAAAATTTAGACTCTTCGATTTTTATCAAATTGTTCAAATGTGCTGACTACATTGTAGACAGCATCAAATCCAAATCTGATTTTGCTAGCAACTTCCAACGAAGTTATTAGTGATGCTTGTTAATGTTAGTTTTTGCTCTGATTTTTTTTTTTTTATAATATGTTCTTTCTTTTTCTTACTATCTTAAAAGGTGCCAATTTAAAGCAAATGACTTTTAGAAAGGCACTTGTGCACTGAGTATAAATATAGAATTTAATATTAAAAGAATATTGAAAATTGTGTATCTAATTGTTTAAATGTTCAAATTTTATTATTTTCAATACAAACTTTCTAATTTTTGATTCCTTAACAAATCCTCTTAGAAATCTTTTGTTAGGATGACCCAAAGTAACTAGTCTAGACATACTCCCTCTAAGAAACTGGTCATATACTTTTGTGAGATTTATATATTTAACTGTTAATCATGTTTGCATATGTCAGACCACGTCACTGTTGATGTCCCTAGAAGCAAGAAGAAACTGTTGATGCGGATCATAATTGGCCTGAGTATTGTTGGATTTTTCACATTTGGCTGCATAATAATATTTATAAGGAGAGGTAAATTTTGTATTATGTTAGATACCCTAATAATATAAGATAGTATGCAAGCATTCAATTAGTAGTGTGCATGATAGTTTTGGAGGATATGAATAGATTTTTTTTGAGAAGAAACAGATAGAGTACTTAATGTTGTAATGTTACACGTTTCAGTGACACTATTTCAACGGAGGCAAGTATATTCTAAATTGAGAAAGGAAGACGTGGATTTGCCAATGTTTGAATTTTCCACCCTTGTTAAAGCCACTAATAACTTTTCTAGCGTATATAAACTTGGGGAAGGTGGATTTGGACCGGTGTATAAGGTAATATAGACATATATGTTCAATGAAGATATATTTACTTTATTATTCTAAATTATATGGTTTCCAGGGCACATTAATAGATGGGAAGGAAGTAGCCATAAAACGTCACTCAAAGATATCAGATCAAGGATTGGAGGAGTTTAAAAATGAAGTTGTGTTGATTGCAAAACTTCAACACCGTAATCTGGTAAAGCTTCTTGGTTGCTGCATTCATAGAGAGGAATTGTTGTTGATATACGAATACTTGCCCAACAAGAGCTTAGACTACTTCATCTTTGGTTTGTGTCTTTTACATTAAACTTTACGCTCAATATTTTAATATAATTTCCACAAAATCTTGTTGATAAATAGAGGAAATGGTATGCTAAATGTATTGGTGAAATTAATTAGATGAATCTAGAAGCAAGCTCTTGGCTTGGCCTCACCGTTCCCACATTATTGTCGGTATTGCTAGAGGACTTCTGTATCTTCATCAAGACTCTAGACTTAGAATTATCCATAGAGATTTGAAAACCAGCAATATCCTATTAGATGCTCATATGAATTCAAAAATCTCGGACTTTGGCTTGGCTCGGACATTTGGGGGCGATCAAGTTGAAGCCAAAACGAAAAAAATGGTTGGAACATAGTAAGTTTATCTTCTTTAATGTGTAGTAAATAGTTAGTGCACAATTGTTTTTTATTTCTTATTATTCTTCACACAAATTTCAGCGGTTACATGCCGCCAGAATATGCATTACATGGTCGTTATTCCATGAAATCAGATGTTTTTAGTTTTGGCGTAATAATACTAGAGATGATTACTGGAAATAAGATTAAGGGGTTTTATGACTCGGAGCACTCTCTCAATCTTCTTGGACATGTAAGTACAATTCCTATGATTACACCAATTTCAATTATGTCATCATATCAAGATAGATTCAAAGTTTGTGATGGCTACAAATTTCATGACTTTAGGCATGGAAACTCTGGAATGACAACATGCCACTTGAACTGCTAGATACACATTTATTTGAGATGTGTGTTTCTTCTGAAGTCATACGATGCATACATGTTGGGTTATTGTGCGTACAACAAAATCCTGGAGATAGGCCTGACATGTCCTCTGTCATTCTTATGCTGAATGGTGAGAAACTAATGCCTCAACCGAAGGCTCCTGGATTTTATACTGAAAATAGTTCACCTGAAACCATGTCCCCCTCCTCAAATCAGATGTCACTTACAAATTTTGAAGCAAGGTAAAATATGAAGAATCAAACCATTAAAATGTATATACTATATTATTGAATACTTAATGTTGAGACAGAACTTGTGAATAGCTTTTTCTTTTTTCTACTGATTTGTAACTTACTTTTTTTTTACATCAATCATATTAATTAACTAAATGATCTTATATAATAGGTTTTAAAAAACTTCATATTAAATTTGCTTTAGATCTCCACATGTATTGGGCCGACTCTGAATCTTATCAACTCTTTTATGGTATAATTAGTTATTGATCGTTTCTTTAAGCCATCGATAATTCGTGTCTCCTTTAATAAATTATTACAAGCTTGGTTATCAATTAAAATATGTTTTTATTCATAAACCCATAAAAATGGAAATATCTAATCTTAAGAATCTGATCGGCCAAAACATTTCAGATTTTAACCAAAATATAATCTTTTGTAATTTCATAACATGTGGGGATATATATATTATATATGAGAGCGAGTGAGAGTACTTAATTACTGTGAGAAATAAGATAATTAATTGTAACCATTGCTTTTTAAGTAATTAAATTAATTATTGGATTATATTTTGTTAAAAAGTAAGTATGAATAGAGGATTACAATTACTAGATTCTTTCCTTACAACTTTGCTGTTGTCTTGTACAAATCATAATGACCGGGTTTGCAATTTTCTTTAATAAGTTGTACGGATAAGTGGTATGCAACTTTGAAAGTATTAGTTAGGTGGAGTATAAATAGTCGGTCTGTTATTTCATTTGTGGATCCATGAACTCAAGAGAGGTGCATATAGTCCACAAATGAAATAACAGACCGACTATTTATACTCCACGCTTAATACTTTCAAAGTTGCATACCACTTATCCGTACAACCTATTAAAGAAAACATATTTTAATGGAGACACATGTTTGTTTCTTGTTCAATGTCTTGATTGACTTATCGAAAAAAATATAAAACTATGAGTTTTTTGTTCCTCCAATTTTAATTTAGATTATATTTTTCTAAATTTCTTCACAGGGAATTTGATCTCAACTCCATATAAAAAATCGACCAGTTTTGTAGGAACAATTAATTAATTGTTCAGGTGATGTTGCATGCGCCTTTGAAGTGGTAGAACGACAATTTTCTATAACTCGTTTTTTAGCCAACTGGATCTCAATCTTTGAGAAAGAATGTGGTCCAATTTGGAAACTTTATGCCCGTTCTCCTTATTTGAAATTAGTATTTATTTTGTAAATTATACAATTGCAAAAGAATTTATGACCAATGGCAATGGAGCTTCTGATAGCCGGTAATATTTGGTTCATAGTAACATAATTTGCTACCTTCCGTAGAGAATCGCAAATTGATTTGCAAGTATTGGTTCGCGGTACTTTTACTTGGTTTGCAGAAATTTTTGCCTAATTCGCTCATATCTACATTTTTGGAAGGCACCCCAAGTTAATTGAGCATTAAGATAGCACAATAATTGATTAAAAAAACTAAAGTTTTAGACTACATTGGGAAGTATAAGCGAATTATACAGTTGTCCCTACAAGAGCTTTACTCCTTGATTATCCAAAGCGAGCTTACCTCTGTATATTTGACAAAGGTTCTGATGTGGGACTAATGCTACCTCTCTCTTTTGGTGACTATAGCAATAGAGTGACGAAAGAAAGATGGATCCCCAAGATATGTCTCTCCATGAACTCAAGAGAGCTGCATATAGTCCTGAACGACTGCCACATAACTAGTACAATGAAAAACATGATGAACCAACACAACAAGAATGTGTTGTGCTTTGCATCAGTGACAAGGTCAGAAGTCTTAGCACTGTTAGCTAAAAGTTTTGAATAATTTGAGTTATCCTTTGAAAAAGAAAATCTCAAATTAAGGATGAGGACATCATAGGTTGTTGGAACCTTAGACCCAACAAGTGGCAAGCTAAGAATGACAGCCACATCAAGAAGGATGAGGGTTGCCATGTCTCAAGGAAAAAAAATGAATTAATACTTACAAACCAGTAGTCGAGGAGCCTAAAGAAAAGCTCCGTGTCAAACTTGATGTCAATTTTGGGGAACAAGATCATGTCATAAAGACGCCAGGTCTTCCACTGTTGGCCTTTGGTAATCTCCATTTGACCCAACCACATCGAATATTCTACAGTTGAATGTGGGCAAGTTCTGAAATCAGTTGGTCTTCCTTCTGAAGCAAACCAAACACAACCGATTAGTAAAGTGTAAAAATCAAGAGGGCTCAAGCATGAATCAAGAAATATCATCTCCTAGAATAAATCAGAAGTTGAAGGGTTGAGGATGAGATGATATTGTATGGGGTAGAAAGGCCCAACATGCTCATTTGTTGAAACCTTTGAAGAAAAAGAAGATAAGGAGTAGTTGTGGGAAATGTTTTGTGAATTAGAGTGAGACATATTGATGATTGATGTTGAGAAGAAAAATGAGAGAATAAGAATACTCGAAAAGCACAAAAAGATGGATAAATGTAAGAAGAAAGAATGCATGAAATAAGATCGCAAAGTGAAGAATTTAGGTTCACCTAATGCTAATTATAGCGGAGTTAATGCAAGCCAATGATGATTCAACTTTACGATTAGTCAAACAAATCCAAAAGATGTTTACATGGGCAATTTTTCTATTTTATGGTGCAATGATAACACTATTTTCATTGCATCACATCTCAAGTTACTTTAACGAATAATGCAATGCATGCGACATTTGTTTACACTATAATATAAGTTGTTAGCTAAGAACGACCAGTAGTTGAATGAGGTTTAGCCGATGTCTAGATAGTCAAAGGGAGGTCAGGCGCACTAGGAGCAGTCAATTACGAGTTAAGAGAATCTTTCTCAAGTCCAAGAAGCCACAAGAGGGTCATGAGATCACCAGAAGTTTTCGAAACGTGTTCCATGTTTTTAGCCACTATTCATTGAGGCGACTATTTTCACAGAAGATGAATGTAAGTGAAAAAGCATGCATGGATGAGAGGAATTGTCACGCTACAAAATAGAGGAAGATCAAGGCGAAACGTGGGATGCCCCGTACACCCAGTAACAGGTAAAAATATGTTCTACCTACAAGATTATCTGATTAAGATAAGTCAAAGTTACATTTTGTAGGCCACAATGTTCTGGCTAGTAGAACTAGCTTTGTCTATAAATACTTATTGTATACTTTATTGTAACACAAAGATTCAATCAAACTTATAATTTTCTTGAAATTTCTTTATCTTTTTTGATTTATGTTTTCATGAGTTTAGTAACTCACAAAAAACTTAAGATCGTACGTAACACTCTTTAGAAGAATTAGAAAACAAAACAACACACAATCAAGGAACACTTTCTTCTTTGACGTAATCGTTTGAAAATAAACGAAATCATTAGTTGAAAGTTATTAACCAATTGACTTATTTTCAAATTTTTTATCAATCACTCTATATAATTCTAAAAAGATTTTTTGTTCATCAAACTCTCAAACTTATTTTTCTACTAGATGAATATTTATCTCTTTAATCATGGGATTTATAATTTTTTTTTTACAAGGACTTGTCCTATTGCAGTCTAGTTTAATTTAGGGATGACAATTAGACCCAGACCCAGTGGGTACCCGCAAAAAAATCCCGCAATGGGTAGGGTAAAAACCCGCATAATGGGTATGGGTATGAGGACGAGTAATTACCCGCAAAATTAAACGGGTATGGGTGCAGGTATGGGTACTATAGTACCCACCCCGCCTCACCCGGCACTTATATTATTATTATTATTATTATTATTAGATGTGTTTATTTGAGCTTAAATAAAAATGATTTTTGTTTTAAATAATTTAGAGATTATTTTTTCGAGATTTTTGTAAAATGATTTTTAACCTGTTTGTATATAATTTTATAAAAATGATTTTTTTAAAACTACAAAATTAATATAAAAGACATAAAAATGATTTTCAAGAAAACATGATTGTTTGAAAAAATATTTTATAAATACATGATTTTTCTAAATACATATATATCCCTCTACTCTGTTATGCATCTTTATCTCCCCTCCAATCTCTATCTTCTATCACTCTCACTATGTATTATCTCACGTCTCTCTACCTCTCCTTTTTATTCCTCTACCTCTCCTTTTTATTCCAAGCAAATCAATCCATTTCATAATTTTCGGATCCTTCTAAAAAATAAACATATAAATAAATCATCACGAAAATATGTTAGTAATAGATTTTTGAGGTTTTGTTCTAATCTTAAAAATTGGGTCCTTAATAAAAAAATGCAATTTTAATAATTAAAAAAATTGAAAAAATAAATAAATTTTAGTTCCTATACACATATCAAGCTACATGATGCTCTGTTCATACCAGTTTACACATGCTCTACCCATACTAATTTTTTAAATTTAATCATAATGGCGATTATTTATCGATATATTTTTGTTAAAGTGCCAACAATGATACGGGTATTAAAATTGATACCCACGAAGGTACGGACACATGTATTCTTTTAAACTGCGGGTACGGATACTATACTACCCTACCCATTGCCATTCTTAATTTAATTTGGGACTAACATCATAAAATGGTTGGTTGAGCATGTGACTTGTACTATTGCAGTCTAGTTTTAATATTTTATATTAAATATATGTGTTTTGCTTTTTTCTATATTTCGTATTAAATATATATTTTGTATTATTTTAATAACATAAATTCATGATTAATTTAGACTCGAGTAACTTGATTTAAATATATATTATATTTAATAATTAATTTATTTTAATTTATTAAAATTTTAAATTACTCAACAAAACAAATCTGATTAATAGGATAAAATTGAATTTATTAAAAACAAAAGTAATTTCGTTTGATTTGATTTTGTAATATTTTTGTCAAGAAATATGAATTCAACCAAATTATACAATAATAATAAATTCTGTTTTCATATACCAACTATATAATAACAACAATAATAACAATAACAAAATTAACAACTATTTTCATAATAAATTGAAATTAATCATAACAAACTGTTCCTATAATATTCAATTGAACAATATAATATTCAATTATCATATACACGAACAATTCTTGATATAAACTTAAAAATGTTCCGTCTAATGTATTTTTTATGGATGAGAAGTGTCACACAATAACGGCAGAATTTTGACAGAATAAATTGTAGAACAAGAATCATATCAAACTTATCTATAATAAAACTTTATATAACAAATAATTTAAGTAATAAATAAAATCGTGTCAACATACTATTCAAAATTACAAAAATAAATAAAACTTGAAATTTATATTGAATGTATAGATAAATTTATCAAAACAATCAATCATTTTCTTTGGGTGATTGCTGGTTGATACAAATTTAAGAGATTCATCGATAGAAAGAAGTGATCGTGAAACTTACTAATATAGATTTTCTTAAAATAGACATTTCTCTTCATCATATTAAAAATTCTTATAAAGCATTTTGTTTTGTTTTGTTTTGGCTAATTTATTATTAAGACTTATATAAAGGATTTTGTTTTTGGTTGATTTATTCTCAAGATTTGGATAAACTATTTTGTTTTTATTACAAATTATTTAATACTCTTAGTTATAAATTGAGAAATCACGAGACAAATAGTGAACACATAGCTCATATGAGACATATTAGTTATAAATTGAGAAATCATGAGACAAGTAGTGAACATATTGCTAACATGAGTTATTGTATTGTACACATTATTTTCTTCTTCAACTAAAAGATTAAATTTTTTACATGAGTTCTTGATGTTGATGTACAAAATTTGAAATATCTTACTTCATTTTTAAAAAAATATAGAGAAAATAGATTTCAAAATTTCATTAATTCAACTAAGGAATTTTTCTATAGTTATTAAATAAAATATTTGAAAAGACCCTGTATAATATTTTTTCTTTAGGCCTCATAACGTGTTGGGTCGGCCCTGTTAATTACACGACAAAGTAAATACTACTCAGGTGAATAAAAGGATTGGTTTTTTGAGTAAAATCAAATTAAAACTAACGAGATAGAGATTATGAGAAAAATGATTAGGAAATTCGAATCACCCTCTTTTCACTATGTAATTATTGATTTACTATTTTTACAATTTAACCTATTTGATTAAGTCAAATTAACACATTAGATTAAGACCAATTTTTTGGCTCAAAATCCATTTTTTATAACAACGAACCCTAATTCCTTAGGTGATCGGACTTGTTACTCAAAACATATATGAACGTTAATTTATTAGACACGTGGAATACTTTATATTCCTATAACAATATTGAAACATGAACATATATTTTCGATCTAATTATTATAGTTTATTTTCTAATAATTAAATAATACCTAGATTCAACTCTATGGTGATCAAACACATCAAAGCATTAAGAACAAAACTATATGAATAATCAAATATATTTTAATTACATAAATAACATACGAAAACTAAAATTACAAAACTACATAGATTCAAACTACGTATCAACAACTCCATAACTTTGGTAATAATATTTCACTTTCAACTATCAACTTGTATAGCTGAACCGATGAAATAAAACAAAATTACAAGAATTATCTGGTTAATAGAGAAATTAAAAGCATAAATACCTAATTGATCCAAAAATCACAAGACAACAATTTATTTAAATAACTGTTAAAGTTAGCTAAAAACTACAATAACTAAAATAAATAAATACTTAAAATACACTTAAAAAAGATGAATATGATGAAGAATGATGATCTTGTATCACAAACGCAATAACAAAACTTACATCTCCATAATTCTAATGTTGATAGGATATTGGAAAATTATAAAGATAAGCATAAGAAATAAATGTCTAAAGGTGATATACTGATGATGACGTCATTGGTTTTACGAGAAAACTTTTAAAAATATGGCTACCATTTGGTTCATGGTAGGTTATTCCTATTGGGAAAGGATTTTACGAGTTCTCGTTTGCTTCACCTACTAATCTGCAAAGTGTTTGAACCGTTGGAACTTGGAATTTGGAACCAAAGCTTCTACGTGTTTTTTACTTGACAAAATATTTCAATCTGAATTTAGTTAGAAAGACAAAGGCCCAATATTGTATTCGTATCTACAAGTTGTCTTAAAAGAATTGGAGGCAATGATTATTTTTACAATTGTTTCAGGTACTGACACCCCCATTGTCTCTTGACGAAGCAACCAAATCAACAACATTTGGACACTTTGCCAAACTTCTGGTTTATTTTTCACAATGCAAGAGCTAAGAGACCACATTCTTGTTGAATGTGAACAATATGCATTTTTGTACGCATTGATTATAAAAAGTTGATATTGTTTTGTGAATCATGTAAGGTTGTAGAGCACTCCATAGATAAACGTTGAAAATATTCTAATGGTAATGGAATAGATAAATGTCGAAGTTGAAGGTACAAACAAAGATATTCGGAATAGTAATACTCATTATGTTTTTAACTCTTCTTTGTTTGATCATATCCCCAACATCTAACTAGGTGGTATCCTTATTATTCAAGAATCTCACTAAGATCATGAAAAAAAGATCAAAATTATGAAGAAACTTGTGACTTGGATTCAGTTTATTCGGAGAAATCAGAAATCATTTCAGAGACACCTCAAGAATTGGTCCAAACTACTCATGTGTATCAATTGAACTTTTGCAGGAATGTTTAGAACATTATAAGATTATCCCCTATAAAAATTTAGAATTTTTTAACAAAAGATAAATTAAATATGAATTTTTAAGCGCTAAAATCATAAAAAAATCATATTTGATTCATCCCTTGTTACAAGAGAAATTATTATAATATTCTAAATATGTATGCAAAAAATATCCCAAAATTCAGACATTACACATGAATTAATTTAAAAGCACGGATTAAAATTGTTGACGAAAAATATTTGATAAATCATTATTATTTTAAAAACAAAATATTTATACGGACCAAAAATTTATTTATCTCTATTACTATTATTTATTATTATTATTATTATTATTATTATTATTATTATCTTCTTATTCTAATTTTTCTTTTAGCATTCCTCACAAGTTCTAGCAATAAAAACTTTCAACGGAAAGAATAAAACTCTTTAAAACTAATATTAGTTTTAAAGAATAAAACTAATATTTATAGGCTTCTTTGCTGTTCGTGGTTTTTTGTATTTTCTTATTAGTTGTTGGAGGAACTATAGAAGATCTCCTTTTAGTTGGAATTTTTGTTGAGGAGGTTTTGAGAGTTTCCTTTTTGTGAGATGGTTTGTCTATTGGGTTGAGCCTCATCTGATTGACATTCTTGGTAGAAAATATATTGTTTATATAAATGGATTGCTCGTCATCCAATGGAACTTTGAAGAATTTGAAGATTTTGGTGAGGATCATGCCATACGGAGCTGAGTGAACAAGTCTGGTAGTATTCATCATGAAGTAGAAAATTATGTTTCCCAGGTGCAGAGGGCTGCCAGTGATGAAATGATTGATTATTAGGAGGTCTAGTTCAGTGACTTTTTCAAAGTTTCCTGTGCGAGGAACGAAAGTGTGAACGCAACTGTTATGAATAACTCTACACATAGGAAAGAGGTTGGATACAACCTGAGGTTTACGAGGTGTTATGAGAATGTTGTTTAAAATAGTTGTTTGAGAGACATTACATAAAGAGTACCAAGACTCATTTGGAATATCCAAAATATGACATAAGGTATCATGAGTGAGTTTGATATGAACGCTTTTGAGAATGATGCTTAGAAATGTGTCACCTTTGGAGACATTGACGACAGCGTAAAAGGCTTTGACAAGTTTAGGATATTAAGTTTCATTAATTTTCAGAACGAATGTCTATCCTAGTTGATCAAAGATTTATTCAACATTAAAACCACCATTTTTCAATTCTTCAAGATCAATTGTTTTGCCGTTTACAACTGATTTGTCTTGCCACTTTTCAGTGCTTTAGACTCAAACAGAGGAATATTTTTTTTTAGAGGAGGAGGATACACGAGACTTTGGTTTTAAGGAGACTTCCTTCTGGGAGGTCTTCGAGGTGGAGGTATTAGCCCTTGAAATGTCATATTTAGTGGCTTCAAAATTATCTGAGTTTATGACATGTATTGTGTTGTCTTGTGGTAGTTTTTTGGAAGAAAAAGCTCCAGACATTAGATGTGAGGATCGTCTGGTGGGGGAAGAAGATGAAGATTTTGATGATAAGACCCTTTTTGGTTTGGTAGAGGTGAGATGAGGAGGATGTGAGGATAGGATAGGATGAGTAGCTGTATACAAAGGAGGATGAATAATACTTATAGGTTCTAGTTGTACAAGATCAGGTGAGATTGTTTTCTCTTATGAGTGATTTGAATCACTTGAAAAACTTTCAGATACAATATATGGAGAGTTTGCTGAGAATTTTCGTTTTCCAGAAATTTTAGTTCGAGCCATTTTCAGAGAGGAGAGTTAATGATTTGTGTTCTGGAATGAAGAGAGTGGTTTGGATTTTTGAAAAAGGAATTTGAAGGATTTTGTAACCGTTAGAAAGGAGAGGGAATAGTTAGTCAATGGTAGGTAATCATTAGAGGTTATAGTAAGATTTGTGGTTTCAAGAGAAAAGTAACTGTTTGGGAGTTATTGCACATTGGTTACGAGGAAGGTGCAAACGTGTGAGAGAGAATCAACAACGAAAAACATGCAGAAGAAGTTTCTTCTACTTCTGACTTTTTGGTTTATCCTCAAATTTGAAGGAGGATGTTACTTAAATGCTTGGTTCATCCTTAGACATAAGGAGGACACAGTTTTAACCAAAAAATTTTAAAAACAGTTTTATTTAGAGATTGAAGCGCTGGTAATAGAGAGTTTCTCTAAAATACATTTAAAACGTTCTTCCTGAAGAGGTTTAGTAAAAATGTCTGCAAGTTGGTTCTTTGTTTCAATAAAAATTAATCCAATATTCCTTTTTTGAACATGATCTCGAATGAAGTGTTGTTTAATTTCAATATGTTTAGATCTAGAGTGTTGTATGGGATTTTTTGAAAGATTTATTGCACTAGTATTGTCACAGAGGATATGTATTTTGACGTGCCTTAGTGAATAGTCTTCAAGTTGATTTCTTACCCATAGCATTTGGGAACAACAGTTTGCAGTTGATACATACTCAACCTCAGTAGTTGATAATACAATGGTATTTTGGTTTTTGCACAACCAACTAATGAGTGCCTAACTAAGAAATTGAAAGGCTCCACTAATGTTTTTTCTTTCTACTTTTACTCCCGTATAGTCAACATGGCAGTACAGTGTAAGATCAAGATTTACCATAGACCAAGATCAGTTGTGCCAGCAAGATATCTAAAGATTCTTTTTACAACAGTAAGATGAGATTGTTTAAGTGATGATTGAAATCTGGCACATAGACTAACTGCAAATACTATGCCAGGTCTGCTGACTATCAAGTATAATAATGATCCAATCATTCCCCTATATTCGTTTTAGATATGGGTTTTCCTTCATCATCTTTATGTAACGTTGAATATGGGTTCATGGGAGTAGCCATTATTATGGCTTCATTCATTTTGTATGTTTTTAGAAGATCTTAGGTATATTTTTCTTGAAAAATGAAGATGCTAGTTCCCAATTGTTTAATTTGTAAACCATGAAAAATCTTAATTCTTCCATCATGCTCATTTCAAATTCATTTTGCATGAGGTTAGAAAAATCTTCACACATCTTCTCATATGTGGACCCAAAGATTATGTCATCAATGTATATTTGAACAATTAATAAATCCTCTTTAAGAGTTTTCTTGAAGAGCGTTGTGTCAATCTGTCCTCTTAAGAAGCCATTTTCTTTTAGAAAGGAACTTAACCTCTCATACTAAGCTCAAGGAGCTTGCTTTAATCCGTAAAGAGCTTTTGCGAGTTTGAACACAAGGTTAGGCTTCTTCTGGTTCACCAAGCCAGGAGGTTGGTGAACATATACTTCCTCACTTAAGAAACTATTCAAAAAGACACTTTTAACATCCATTTGGAATAGTTTAAAACCTTTATGAGTGGCATAAGCAAGGAATATTCTGATAGCTTCAAGTCTAGCAACAGGTACAAAAGTTTCATCATAGTCAATTCCTTCTTGTTGATTGTATCCTTGTGCCACTAGTCTTGCTTTGTTTTTGATGACTTTTCCAATCCTCATTTAATTTATTTCTGAATATCCATCTTGTTCCAAGTTTTGTCTTAAGGATTAGGCACCAGATCCCATACTTTGTTGCTTTCAAATTGTGGCAATTCTTCCATCATAGCCTCAACCCATGATTTGTCAATAATTGCTTGATCAATCATTTTTAGTTCGACTTGAGAATGGGTTATCATATGACACACCCAAATTTATACTAGTCCACCCAAAATGGGTTACGTCTAGTCCTCACTAACTTGCGAGTTTTCACTATGGCTCAAAAAGGCTTGTCCTCTAAAGGGACTATTTTCACTATGTATTTTCTTATGCTCAACATGCTTACATAAACAATTTCTCCTCTTATTTTACAACTATCAACGAGTTAATATTAACTTGAGGATATACATGTCTTTTAGAGATTTTGATAAGAGTATGATTCTTCCTTGAAGATAAACTTTCTAAGAGGATCACTTCAAAGATATACTTAAGAATAGTAGAAAGTATTTTGAGAGGATGACTGTGCTCTTCAAATCTTTTATCTTTCTCTTTTATATGATATTTTGTTATGTTTGATGATGATGAGTTCATCTAAATTGATAGAGGTGATGGTGCTTAAGATATGAAGAAAAGTACAAAGTATCCGTTGGAGACTTAGATGATTGCCCATGGTCTTTATTGCAATTGAAAATATGCCATTCAGTTGTCTTTGTTAGAAGAATGATGGGAGGATAAGTATTTCAATCTATCCTCGGGTAGGGGGATGAAGCTTCCATTAATTCTGATGTGACTTGTAGTTTTTTACTTTTTTTCTTTTCCAACACTATAGTGTCTTGCTTTATGAGTCAAGGACATCATTTTTTGTACTTTGGTACTTTTACTCATTTTCTCATGTACGAGGATGAGTAGACTACAGAAGTTCATCCTATCTTCTGTGTTGTTTATCCTCTGTCGTAGAGGACGTGATTTCATCATCTGTTCAGTATTGTTTATCCTTTGACATAAACTCATCCTCTTTTTAGTATTGTTTATCCTTTAACATAAATTCATCATCTTTTTCAGTGTTGTTTATCCTCTGACATAAATTCATCCTATTTGTTTATCCTCTGTCGTAGAGGACATATTGATGTGTTAAAATGTTCCATTTTATCAAGAAAGTGAGGAACCTTTTTTCTAATATGATAAACTCAAGCGCACATGTTAGATAACACATAATCAGAATATTTGAAACAATTTTGTTATCATTAAAATATTTGAGAGAGATTTTGTCTCAACAAAATATACTAACGAGGAGAAAAACAAGACAACTATTTGATATTTATAGAATCATCATATAACCATTAAAGAATCTTTTATGGAGGTGATTACTAAGGAAAGGATAAAAGAGATGCAGAATCAAAGTTCAACTACACAATACCCACTAATGGTTTAGAAACTTTGGCTAATTTGTGAAATTTTTCTTTGTTTTTTCTGTTCTTTTTTCCTGGGTAAGGTTTATGCACCCCAATTTTTTGTTTTTCTTAATGAATTTTTTTAGCTTAAAAAAATAAAAATAATTGTGTAACTTAATTAATAATGTCACAAACTATTTAATATGAAATATTTTTTCTTTTTTAGTTAAATGCAACATTCATCCCTAAATAAAAGAGTTCATTAACTAAATCATGAGAATTAAGAAAGTGAGTAACAAGTTCTTAAGTCCTAGCTCAACTGAAAAATGTCGATATTGTTATATGGACATCATGTTCCTCGTTCGAACCTGGAACCTCGGAGTTGTATGTATGAGTTTTTGGTGGTATTTACTATCTTGTCTACAAACCAAAACCAAAAAGTGAATAGTAATATTCAATTTGTTAAGAATTGATATTGTTTTTACATGTTTAGCCTTGAAGTGAGAAAATAAGTTAATATTTTTATTAAAATATTTATTGTTGATGGAAGAAAAACATGAAAATTAGTTAAGTGTATGTTAATTAATGTAGTTGAAAATTCCAAAAGGGTCAAATAAAATAGTTTAATTGTCATGCACTATCATTGTAAAAAAATTTACTCTATAAGTATATCACAATAGTTCATAGACATAACTTTATACGTAGTTATAATAAAAGTCAAACATCTCAAATAATTTGTAATTGATCGAAAGTATAAAAGTATTTTACACTAACATTATATATAAATTAAATCCTTTATAAAAAGTGACAAAAAAAAATGGTCTTATATTTTACTACGCTAAATGCTTTAACACTATTAGCTAGCATGGAGTATCATAATAGTAATAGTTTTTAACTCCATGATCGTTCCAATTCTAATATATTATATAAGTAAAAATACATCTAAGGTACTTTAAGTTTAACTCAATTTTCCGCTTAAGTCATTTAAATTTATTCTATCTCGATTTCGTTCTTTAAGTTACATGTTTTTTGTACTGTTAGTTCTTTATCTCAATTTTGACAACAATTAATTTAACTAAAAACTATTGATCATTTGAAACTTGACTAAATGGTACAACAATATGTCATTCATATTAATCACTCAGAAAACATTCATCAAATATTATAAATTGTCTATATTTCTTGATTTTCTCTACAACAATTTAAACACATGTATAGTCTTAAAAATAAGGTAATAAAGGTCTATTCATACAATCAACGTGTTTAGCTTCCTTTACGTGCAAAGTAACTTGGAAATTCAACTCGTACGTTTTGATTAAATCTTAACATTTCATGATAGTAATTCGAGAAAATTTTCAAACTTAAACGACCGTATGCGTAATTCAATATATCTAAAAGGCTAATGGTGCAAACCAAATGTAACTTAAAGGACATAATTGGAAAAAAAAATAAACTTAAAGGACCTAAACGAAAATTGAGCTAAACATAAAGTACTAAAGATGTATTTTTTCTATTATATGTTGTTGGATCTTGTATTGGGAGTATGCTGCAACAACTTGAACATGAGGAATATGAAAATGATATGATGAAGGTTGTGCTAATAAATTTCAAAGCATGTGTATCACACTAAGCTTTAGGTTCAAGTCGCTCCCACCAATCTATGTATATTGGATGCACATGGGTTAACCAACAAGTTTCCTTCAAGATACTTTAGAAACCTTGAAGTGAATTGCACATTCACATCAAACATATCAATCAATGATAGTTTATAGAATAAAGTTCTCTCATTTACTCTCATGCACTAGAGAAAAGAAGAAATGACTTAAAAATATGTTTTGACAAAAAATTGACTCATGTAAACATGAAATTCATATTATTTTTCTGCCTTTAGAGTGTCTCTAAAAAAAAACTCATGCTATTTGGTGAAGGGAAACAACTTTTGGTTTCTGCAATATTTAAAATGAAGCAATATATATTACTAATGTTCAGTGAATGACATGATATAATGGTTGGTTTGTTGGCCAAATATTTCATCCTATCACTTTTATTTTTAAGGTCCAAGTACTTTTACCTTTTGAAATGTATTTATCGTCAAATACTTCAATCACTCTAATAGTGTACTTCAGTAATTGAATTCAAGACTTGATTCTACTCAAGTGTGAATTGACTTTTCCACCATCAAGATTCATTTCAAGTTTTCAACTATAATAAACTTTGAATTTTCATTCTTCCACATAACTATGTCTTTTATATATTCTTGATAGTTTTGACCAACTATCACCAAACAATGACATTGTAACTTAATCATATCACATTGTATCACATACACAAACTTTCATGCCATTCTACCTTTAACCATATTTAATAAGTATCTCAATTTAAAATTCTAATCCCTTTTAGTATGTCCAAGTTCAAGACATAATACATTCAATGCATTAAATATATATTACAAGAAGCTAGCAAAAACACGATCATAAAACTTCTCATAATCAAATATCATAAGGTGAGTCCAAAAAAAAAGTCATCTACAACTTAACAAATAAGAACTCATTTAATTTTTATTAAAGAAATAACATCTTCATAGTTATCTGATAACTAACACATGCATCATAAATTCTATTTGTTAAATTCAAATTTCATATTTTAATATGTCGTACGGTAAATTCAAATAAGTATCACAATAGAAATCAACAATAAATCAAAATCATTAATGTTTTCAATAATTTCGTTCCATCAACTTTGCAAAGATGCATGATGTCTATATTCCCCGACATGATGGAGAACTGTATTGAGGTATTCATGGATGACTTTTCTGTTTTTGGTACCAACTATCATATTTGCTTATCTAACCTTAATGCTGTTTTGAAAAAATGTACTGACACAAATATGATTTTAAACTGAGAAATGCCACTTAATGGTTAAAGAAGACATAGTTCTTGGTTATAACATCCCTTTAAAAGTAAATGGGGTTTGATCAAGCAAAAATTGAAGTGATAGAAAAATTGTCTCCAACTATTAATGTGAAAGAAGTGAGAATTTTTTTAGGGCATGCTAGTTTTTATCGGCACTTTATACAAGACTTCTCAAATATTGCATAGCCTGTTTGCAATCTCCTTGATAATGAATGTTTGAATTCTATGAATATTTGATAAAGTAAAATTGTCTCTCCACCTATTATAATTGCACCCAATTGGACATTACCTTTTGAACTCATGTGTGATGCTAGTGATTATGTTGTTGGTGTTATGTTAGGTTAGAGATCTGATAAATTTTTCCATGCAATTTATTATACTAGCAAGGTTTTGAATGAAAATCATGTTAATTATGCAACCATAGAAAAATTTAGATCTTATTTGATTGGATCCAAAATAACTGTGTTCACTGACCATGAAATAATTAAATATCTGTTAACCAAAGAAGAGTTGAAAGGTCGACTACCCAGACGTATTTTGCTTTTGCAGGAGTTCGACCTAAAGATTAAAGATAAGAAAAGGGTTGAGAATTTGGTAGCAGATCATTTTTCAACGATGGAAAACTTTGCTATTACAAAGAAAGAAATGAGTGTGGTGAAAGAATTCCCAGGCGAAAACCTGTTATCTATCAATACAAGGCATTGGTTTGTTGACAGGGAAAATTTTTAAAGGGGAAACATAGTACTTGAAAGATACACATGACAATAGAAGAAACTTTTTTAAGGAGGTTAACCATTTTCTATGGGAGAACCTATTTCTGTTCAAAGTAAGTCCTATTGGGTTAGTTAGAAGATATGTGGCATGTGAAGAAACGAACCAGATAATGTGGCATTGTCTCAGTTCATTATATGGAGGGCATCATAGTGGTGAAAGCACAACAACTAAAGTTCTTATGTGTGGATTTTTCTATCCTACATTGTTCCAGGACTATATGGAGTTTGTAAAAATGTGTGACAACTGTCAGCGGACAGGTAATATTTCTAAGAAAATGGGACTAAATGGGTTGAAGCATCTACATCAGTAGCTAATGATTCCCAAACTGTGATTAGTCCTCTCTAAAAAAATATCATTGCTCGATTCAAAGTACCAAGGATTTTGATTAGTGATGGGGGGTTGCACTTTCACAACAAATATTTAGAAAGTGTGTTGCAATGTACAATGTTAAGCATAAAGTGGCCACACTCTATCACCCTCAAACATCTGGCCAAGTTGAAGTGTTTAGTAGATAATTAAAAAAAATAGAAAATATTATCGATTCTTCACGGATGGGTTGGTCGAAAAAGTTAGACATTGCTTTATGGCCATACTGTATAGCTTTTAAGACCTTTTTGGGATTCTATCCCTATCAGCTAGTATATGGCTTTTCTTGTCATTTACTAGTTGAATTAGAGCATAAAAAACATTTTGGGCTATTAAATTTTTGAATTTTGATTTTAAATTGGTAGGAGAAAAAAAACTACTAAAATGGATTGAGATACGGGAAATGCGACTCATGGCTTATAAGAATACAATGATTTACAAGCAGAGGGTGAAGGCATATCACGACAAAAAGTTGGTTAAGATAGAGTTTCAATCGGGGAATAGGTGTTGCTTTTCTATTCCCGACTAAAACTATTCCTAAGAAAGTTGAAATCAACATAGTTAGGTCCCTTTGAGATAAAAAAAGTTTCACTGCATGGAACAGTTGAGCTACTAGAGTTAGGTTCGAAGAGATCGTTTAAAGTGAACATTCAAAGACTAAAAGCTTGTTTTGGAGGAGACATTCCAAACAACGGGTATCACATGCTTTTAAAGAACCTTAAGAGCATCAAATGTCAAGCTAATGACGGTAAATGAGTGTTGCAAGGGAGGAAAACCATGAGAGGTAAATTTAGGTTTTAGTGATTTATACTTCTAGCATTTTTTTTAATTCCCAAATAATGGGAGAGAAAGGAGGGGATGAGGTAGAGTCGGGTGCCAAGAAAAGTACTATAGCGCATTGTATTGCAATTTGAAAAGCATGTGCAACTGTTGACCAACTCATAGCGCTATTGAGCTGCACAACTGCGTTGGAGTGCATTTCCTAGCATGTTGTTTTGCCATTTTGGTTTGAAGGACCCCATTGCGCCCTACAATAGCGTAATGCACTGAATGGGTGCAAATGGACAATTAGGCAATTAATGGTTGAGCGCAGTGCATCCATGGTTGGCCCAATGCACCAATATGCGTTCCCTGTAACACCTCGATTTTTAACAGCGCGAATGTATATTTTTTTTAAACCACTTACTAAATAATACGTCGTAACGAAAAATGACAAGAGTAATAAATAATTACATCACATAAACAAACAAGTTAAAGTAGTTTTTGGGACAATAATCCAAAATATATGAATATAAAATACACCAGGGTTATGAGACCTATCAGACAACGCTCATACCCTAGGGGTATTCTCGGCAAACACCTGCACATAAGTGATGCTTCAAGAATGCTATCCCCTCCATGGTCACGTCAAAAAATGGAACATGGACCCACCAACAAAAGTCAATTGTCAAAGAACGTCATAGGTACAGTCATCCCAAAACAAAATAAGTACAACCACCAAAACAAAAGACATTGAGGCCCTATACAACAAAAACTAATCTGATCATCCACTAATAACTACAGTAACAAGGGTGACCTCCACACTCTTTGCAAGTCCCATCTGACGCTGTATATCTCTTAGAAGTGACTTCCTCCTCCTCATCAGCCATATAAGGATCAGTCACCTCAGAAGTTAGATCCACCCACGATATAGGTGGCTTCAGCGGCTCTGGAATCTCAAAACAATCCTCTACTTCGGTATCAGTCGGCAGGGGATCGTTCACTGGGAGTGGAAGCTTAGATTCCACTTGCAGTGACACCAACCAAGGCACCGGTGGTTCATCAATAGAACCCTAGTCCCTGACAAGCCTAGACGGACCTAGAATGTCTTCCCCCACTGGCATCTGCCCTTTGCCCCTCTCACCTGTTCCTGGTCCATGAACCACATCCCCTGCTGCTACAGTAAGAGTCACCACACCTACGGTGGCCTCCGTCTCACCTCCAACTACAGGACTCTCTGCATCTGTATATACCCCATTCGCCTCGAGTACTAATCCTGAAGGTACAGGAAATTCGATTCATCCATGAGTATATTCCACATACGACACTACCCCAGCACTCCTACTTGTTCTCATCACCCGCCCTGTATATGTAGCCCTGCTTGAGATGGGGTCGTATACCCAAGCAGTCGGCGAATGTCGATCAGGGAAGTCTAACGACGTCTCCATCATCAGGGTTGTTGGAACCAAGTTGGTTCTAGGTACTTAGGATTTTGATGTTTACAAAAACACTCCATGTAATCTTATTTTGTACTTAGAATTATTATACTAAATGCGACCAGAAGATGAAGTTACCAAAGGCAGAAGATGAAGTCACCAGAGGCAGAAGATGAATTACCAGAGGATAAAATCAGACCAGAGGATACACCTTAGAAAGTATCAGATAATGCATATAGAAGGTACCAAAGGATGCATCCTAAAAGCACCAGAGGATACACCAGGATGTCAAAAGGATGCAGAGTCTAGAAGGAGACCTGGACCAGACCAGAAGGAAACCTGCCAGAGGGAGACTTGTTCCAGACCAGAAGGAATCAAAAGTCAGATTTGGTCAAGAAATTATTCTGACCAGAAGATAGCTTGGCAGTGAGATGATAATCAGTCCAAACTTAATCAAAACATAAATTAATTGATCCAGAACAAGAGATTTAATCCAGATTTGGCCCAGACCAGAACATGGTTCAGAGTATGAAACAAAGTCCAAACCAGAAGAAATGATGTCCAGATTTAATCCAGACCTGAACCAGATAAGAAGGTAAATGTCTAGATTGAAATATCCTATGTCCAAATTTAATTTCAGTTGAATCCAGACCCAGTCCAAAATTGGTCCAGATCAGAGGGAAAATGTTCAGATCAATGGTCCAGATTTAAGCATCATGGCCCAGTGTTGGCCGAGATCAGAAGATCAGACCATATGGCCCAGTGTTGGCCGAGATCAGAAGATCAGATCATATGGTCCAGTGTTGGTCGAGATCAGAGAATCACAACAAATCAATTTGTATGGTCCAGATGTGGACGAGAGCAGAAGAATAAACTGTCCAGATTTAATCATGGTAAAAATCAGTGATGACTTGATTTAATTCGAATAAGACTTGATTAAATTTGATCAAAGTATTAAAAGGATTTGATGCAAAAATAAATTGAAGTCTTGTGTGAATTAAAAAGCTATTGGCGGGAAGAAAGATTTGGTCCAGAATTAATCAGGAACAGGATTGGCCAAATTTATTTTTGAAAGGAAATCTGGAGCTAAAAAGATATGTTTTTTATTTAAGTGAAACCCGATTGGCCAAGGTATTTTTGCAATAGTATCTGGCAAGATACAACTCGAACTTAAGCATGGAAGCAACCCTAATTCTTCATCTATAAAAGGAGGCTCAAGGCAGAAGACTCAACATCGAAAATACTTGAGAGTCATACACTTCCAAAATAAAAATACTTGAGTTTTCAGTGAGGTCAATTGTGAGTATCAGCTTTCCAGAAGCAAGTACTCTAAGTGTTCGTTCCCTTGTGGTAGGTCTAAGTTGTTGAAGGAGAGTCTACAATCTGAGGGAGTCAGAAGGAGTAGCAGATTACTTAGCAATTAGATTCAAGGTTCTTTTCCTCAAAAGTCTAGGATTGTTAGACTATTTGAGAAGACTGACTTGGAGGGTCAGTGGTATTGTTGTGATTCAAGGTTTTTGAATTAGTGAAATCCTTCAAAGTGAAGGGATTGGACATAGCCTAGTTAACGGTAAACCAGTATAAAATTCTGTGTTTTTATATTTACTTTACATCCGCTGCTAACTCTGTTTTATTCATACATCAGGTTTTGATATAAAACTGCAAAAACTAAAAAGTTAATCAAGTTAGTCAAACACAATTCAACCCCCCTTCTCGTGTTTGCACCTTCAATTGGCATCAGAGCTCGGTCTTAAGGCTGAGCACTTAATGATGTTTGAGGAAAAGTCCAAGGGGTTCAACGTGGCAGAATCCAAAGATGATTTAGGAGGCAACATCAACAGACCACCACTGTTTGATGGAGACAGGTTTGAGTATTGGAAGGATAGAATGAGAAGTTTCTTCATATCTCAAGATCCTGAATGATGGAAGCTAGTAGTCAAAGAATACACTACACCTACTGTTCCAGGAGATCTAACTCAAGAACTGGACATGGAAGATATGAAACCAGACTAGAGCAAATTATACAAACTGCATCACAAGTTCAGAACCATCATGATCAGTGCCATCACATTCAAGGAATTTGACAGATGCACAGATAAAGAAACAAAAAATAGCATATTTGACAGTCTGGTTCTGACCTATGAAGGAAGCCTGCAGGTTCAAGAAGCAAGGGCTAACATACTGGTCACACAGTATGAGATGTTCCAGATGGAAGATGGTGAAGACATTGATGGAATGTTCTGTTGATTTTAGACTTTGATATTTGGACTGAAGGTCTTGAAGAAAAGCTACACAACAACAGATCATGTCAAGAAGATTCTACGAAGTTTACCAACCAAGTGGAGACCAATGGTTACTACAGTTCAGCAAGCCAGAGGTCTGAATAACGTAAGACTTGAAGATCTGATAAGCTCACTCAAGTCTTATAAAATAGAACTAGAAGCAGATGAACCAAAGAAGAAGAAGAATCTGGCCCTGAAATCAAAACAGAAGAAAGTTGCAAAGGCAACACCAGAATCAGAGGATAGCGACGATGACTGTGATGATGTGGCTTACTTAACCAAACAGATGGTTAAGATATGAGAAAACAGGAAGAGGAGAGGCTTCAAGAAGAAACATAACAGCAAAGGAAAGGAAGAATCTGACAAGAAGAGCATCATCTGTTATGGATGCAATGAACCTGGACATATCAAGTCAGAATGTCCAAATCTGGAAAAAGGAAAACAACACAAGAAGAGTTCCAGATTCAAAAAGAAGGGTCTGATGGCAGCCTGAGATGCATCAGAATCAGAAGAAGAATATTCTGATGAAGAAGAGGTAGAAACAGCAATGATGACACACATCAGGTCTGCCTTTGGACTTCATAAACGCAAAATTTTAGGAAGGAAAGCAGGCAGAAGGAAGAATGATCAAAGCAGTCATTCAGGCAAGTCTGGAAGCACATCAGAGGAAGCAATTCTAGCTCTGATGGCTCATACCAACTCAAATTCTGGATACAGCTCAGGCTCTGGAACAGAATCAGAAGATGAAGACAATGAGGTATTTTATGATCTCACTAAATCTGAATTAATTGAGGCTTTAAAAGATTTTTTAAATGCAAACAATAAGAAGTATATGTTTTAAAGAATCGAAATTCTGAGTATGCAACTGAAAACAAGGATTTTAAAACTGAAGTTGCAAGACTCAAATCTGAAAACCAAACTCTTAAAAGTAATATTTGTTCCACTTCCAAAACTGTTTGTGAATCTGATATGCATGAAATTTTTTTTCAAAACTTTATTTCTGATGGAATGGAAAGACGTAAATATGCATCTATGATTTATGGAAACAATAACACTGGAAAGAGAGGTCTTGGTTTTACAGAAACTATTGCTGAAACTAAAACTGTTCATTCTGATGTTTTATGCATTATTTGTGCTAAGAAAGGTCACTTTGAATTATTTTGTCCAATGGTAAAATCTGAACAAGATCAGAGAGCAACCAGAAGGAGACACAAAAAATGGTGCCTGGACAATGGATGTTGGCAATGCACAAGCAGAAGAAGGTTTATGTTCCTGCTACAACCAGACAAAGGCAATCTGAGTCTGATGGAAGAAGGTCTGGTCAACTCAACCAGAACCAGAATCAGAATCAGAGCCAGAATCAAAACTGGAACCAGAATCAGAACTGGAACCAGAACCAAAACTTGAACCAGAATGAAAACTGGAACCAGAATCTAAACTGGAACCAGAATCAGAACACGAATTGGAACCAGAACTGGAACCAGAATCAGAAACAGTACTGCAACCAGAACCATAACATGAATTATCAGAATCACCAGATTCATCAGAACTATTAGAATCACCAGATTCACCAAAGTTACCAAAACCAAAACATGTTCCAGTATCATCAGAGGAACATGGTTTATCGACCAAAGCAATATCGAGGAAACTGCTCAATCAGGCCAGAAGCAGAACTGGCTCTGATGGCTCGAACAGAAGCTGAGTCTGAGTATGACTCTGACTCTGATTTTGACAGAGAAAAAATAAGGTCTGATCAGCAACACGGTATCTTGGCAGTGGATGCTCCAAACACATGACATGAGACAAATCCATGTTTCTGAATCTGACCATGAAAAATGGAGGCAAAGTTTCCTTTGGAGGAAACCAGAAAGGTCAGATTATTGGTACAGGATCAATTGGTAACACTTCTTCTTCCCTTTCTATTAAAAATGTTCTGTTAGTTAAAGGGCTGAAACATAATCTTTTGAGCATAAGTCAATTAAGTGATTGCAATTATGATGTTATCTTTAATTAGAAAACTTGCAAAGTTGTTAGTCAACTTGATGGGTCTATTTTATTTACTAGCATTAGGAAGGATAATGTTTATAAAATTGATCTGCTAAGCAACATGTTAAATGCTTATTGTCTATGAGTGAGCAGAATCTGATTTGGCTCAAAAGGTTAGGGCATGCAAACCCTAGGCTTATATCTGAATTGAGCAAACTCCAGTTGGTAAGAGGGCTCCCCAAGGTAAGTACCAAAACTGAGATTCTGTGTGAAGTATGTCAAAGAGGTAAACAAACTATAAGCTCTTTTAAAACTAAAAAATGTGTTTCTACCTCTCAACCACTTGAACTGCTTCACATAGATCTGTTTGGTCCTGTTCAAACAGCTTCACTCAGTGGTAAGAAATATGGATTTGTGATTGTTGATGATTACTCAAGGTGGACTTGGGTAAAATTTTTAAAGAACAAAGATGAATCTCACAAAGTGTTTATTTCTTTTTGTAAGCAAGTAATGAATGAACAGGGTGTCAAGATCATAACCATCAGAAGTGATCATGGAGGTGAATTCGAGAACAAATACTTTGAAGAATTTTGTGATGAGAATGGTATCTCTCACAACTTCTCATCCCCCAGAACACCTCAACATAATGGAGTGGTGGAAAGAAAGAATAGATCACTGCAGGAGATGGCCATAACCATGCTGAATGATATGAAGCTTCCACCTACCTTTGTGCAGAAGCTGTCAACACAGCTTGCTACATTCAGAATAGAGTGTACATCAGGTCAATCTTAAATAAAACTCCATATGAACTGTGGAAAGGTAAGAAACCTAACATTTCCTACTTCAAGCAATTTGGCTATACTTGTTTTATGTTGAACACTAAAGATAATTTAGCTAAGTTTGACTCTAGATCTCAAAAGTGTACCTTTATTGGTTACTCTGAGAGATCGAAAGCTTATAGAGTGTTTAACAAAGAAACTAACATTGTGGAAGAATCAATCCACATTAAGTTTGATGATAAACAGCTTGACTCTGAAAAGTCAAAGCAAGATGAGGAAATTGCAGGTGAACCAGAGGCCCAGGAACCAGAAGCTGGACCAGCAGCAGAACCTGAGAAAGATAAAGATGAAAGCTAGGAAAAAGAATATGCTGACTTTGAAGACAAGTTAGAGGGAAAGAATGGATGGAAGTACAAGTCTTCACATCCAAAAACTCTCATTATTGGCAGTGCAGCAGAACCTTTAAAGACAAGATCATCAAGTAGAGAAACCAGTCTGTTTGGTTTACTCTCAACAATTGAACCAAGCAATGTTGATGAGGCTTTGGCAGAGGAAGGTTGGATACTTGCAATGCAAGAAGAGCTGAATGAATTCCAAAGGAATGATGTTTGGGATCTGGCATCCAGACCAAACAAACACATTATTGGAACCAAATGGGTGTTCAGGAATAAACTCAATGAAAAAGGTGAAGTGGTAAGGAACAAAGTCATACTTGTAGCTCAAGGATATAGTCAACAGGAAGGTATCGATTACACTGAGATGTTTGCTCCAGTGGCCAGGATAGAAGCAATTAGAATTCTTTTATCATTTGCTGCTAATCATGATATAATTATGTGTCACATGGATGTTAAAAGTGCATTCTTAAATGGCAATATAAGTGAGGAAGTCTATGTCAAACAGCCCTCTGGATTTGAAAATTATGATTTTCCAGACCATGTTTTTAAACTTAAAAAATCTTTATATGGTTTCAAACAAGCACCTAGGGCATGGTATGACAGACTTAGTAACTTTCTACTTAAGAATGAATTTGATAGAGGCCAGATTGATAATACTCTATTTAGGAAATCCATTAAAAATGATATTTTGATTATTCAAGTTTATGTTGATGACATCATCTTTGGATCCACTAATGGCACTTTGTGCAAGGAGTTTTGTGACCTAATGCAGAAAGAGTTCCAAATGAGCATGATGGGAGAACTTAAGTTCTTCCTGGGAATTCAGATTCACCAAGGTAAATCAGGTATACTCATTCACCAATCTAAATACACTAAAGAACTTCTTAAAAAGTTCAAAATGAGTGACTGTAAGCCTATGGCCACCCCCATGCTCCCAACCTGCTCACTTGAGAAAGATGAAACCAGCCAAAAGGTAGACCAGAAAACATACAGAGGTATGATTGGATCCCTTCTTTATTTAACTGCTTCTAGACCTGACATTTTGTTTAGTGTTTGTGTTTGTGCCCGTTTCAAGCTGACCTTAGGGAATCCCATTTAACTACTGTCAAAAGAATCTTGAGATACCTTAAAGGAACCACCAACCTTACCTTGTTATACAAGAAAACCCCCACCTACAAACTAAGAGGTTTTTGTGATTCCGACTATGCTGGAGACAAGTTGGAAAGGAAAAGTACAAGTGGCAACTACACATTCTTAGGTGATAATTTGATCTCTTGGTCAAGTAAAAGACAAAGCACCATTGCCATGTCAACAGCTGAAGCTGAGTATATATCAGCAGCAGGATGCAGCTCATAGTAATCTGGATTAAACATCAACTTGAAGATTACAACATCTTTGAAACCAATATCCCTTTGTTATGTGATAACACTTCAGCCATAAACCTAACCAAGAACCCTTACTTACACTCTAGAGCCAAACACATTGAAGTAAAACACCATTTCATTAGGGACCATGTTCAAAAAGGGACTTTAAGCATCCAGTTTGTGGACACTGATCATCAATGGGCTGACATCTTCACCAAAGCATTACCTGAAGATAGGTTTGAGTTCATCAAGAAGCATCTCAACATTATCTCCATATCCGACTAGTTCAAGTAGTCATCTTAGGAGTTTTTAATTTTCTTGTAATTTTACTTTATGTTTTTTTTATTTTTTTTACTTTATGTACTTTGTAAAGAGAAAAACAAATATACAAAAATAGTAGGACCTTTTTTTTGGCTGATGACAAAAAGGGGGAGAGACAGAGAGAAAGGAGAAATAAGTAGAAAAGGAGAGATAAAAAGAAAGGAGGAGCAAAAACGAAAGAGATGAAAAGAGAAGGAGATGAAAAGGAGAAGAAACAGGGAGAGAGAAAAATAAAGACAGAAAAAGAAAGAGTGAAAAGTGAAGGAGTTGAAAAGGAGAAGAAACAGGGAGAGAGAAAAGTAAGGAGAGAACATAAGGAGTTGAAAAGGAGAAGAGAAGAAAAGAAAAGAAGGAGTTGAAAAGGAGAAGAAAAAGTCATTATTAGACTTAGGGGGAGAGATTGGTCTGAGGGGGAGTATTTCAAGTACTTCGAGTTATAAGCTAGCAAAATAAGTTAAGGTTTTGTCATCATCAAAAAGGGGGAGATTGTTGGAACCAAGTTGGTTCTAAGTACTTAGGATTTTGATGTTTACAAAAGCAGTCCATGTAATCTTATTTTGTACTTAGAATTATTATATTAAATGCCACCAGAAGATGAAGTTACTAGAGGCAGAAGACGAAGTCACCAGAGGCAGAAGATGAATTACCAGAGGATAAAATCAAACCAGAGGATACACCTCACAAAAGTATCAGATAATGCATCCAGAAGGTACCAGAGGATGCATCCTAAAAGCACTAGAGGATACACTAGGATATCAAAACACCATCAGAGGATATCTTTCCTGGCCCTTATCAGAAGGAAGCAGAGTCCAGAAGGAGACCTGGACCAGAACATAAGGAAGCATGCCAGAAGGAAACTTGTTCCATACCAGAAGAAATCAAAAGTCAGACTTGGTCCATAATTTATTCTGACCAGAAGATAGCTTGGCAGTGAAATGATAATCAGTCTAGACTTGATCCAAACATAATTGGAACATAAATTAATTGATCCACAACAAGAGATTTAATCCAGATTTGGCCTAGACCAGAAGATAGTATGGTTCAAAGTATGAAACTAAGTCCAGACCAGAAGAAATGATGTCCAGATTTAATCCAGACCTGAACCAGATCAGAAGGTAAATGTCCAGATTGAAATATCCTATGTTCATATTTAATTTCAGTTCAATCCAGACCCAGTCCAGATCAGAGGGAAAATGTTCAGATCCATGGTCCAGATTTAAGCATCATGGCCCAGTGTTTGCCGAGATTAGAAGATCAGACCATATGGCCCGGTGTTCGCCGAGATTAGAAGATCAGATCATATGGTCCAGTGTTGGCCGAGATCAGAGGATCACAGCAGATCAATTTGTATGGTCCAGATGTGGACGAGAGCAGAAGATCAAATGGTCCATATTTAATCATGGTAAAAATCAGTGATGACTTGATTTAATTCGAATAAGACTTGATTAAATTTGATCAAAGTATTAAAAAGATATGATGCAAAAATAAATTGAAGTCTTGTGGGAATTCTGAAGCTATTGGCGGGAAGAAAGATTTGGTCCAGAATTAATCAAGAACAGGATTGGCCAAAGTTATTTTTGAAAGGAAATCTGAAGCTAAAAAGATATATTTTTTAATTAAGTGAAACCTGATTGGCCAAGGTATTTTTGCAAGAGTATCTGGCGAGATACAACTCGAACTTAAGCATGGAAGCAACCCTAATTCTTCATCTATAAAAGGAGGCTCAAGGCAGAAGACTCACCATCGAAAATACTTGAGAGTCATACACTTCCAAAATAAAAATACTTGAGTTTTCAGTGAGGTCAATTGTGAGTATCAGCTTTCCAGAAGCAAGTACTCTAAGTGTTCGTTCCCTTGTGGTAGGTCTAAGTTGTTGAAGTAGAGTCTACAATCTGAGGGAGTCAGAAGGAGTAGAAGATTACTTAGCAATTAGATTCAAGGTTCTTTTCCTCAAAAGTCTAGGATTGTTAGACTATTTGAGAAGACTGACTTGGAGGGTCAGTGGTATTGTTGTTATTCAAGGTTTTTGAATTAGTGAAATCCTTCAAAGGGAAGGGACTGGACGTAGCCTTGTTAACGGTGAACTAGTATAAAATTATGTATTTTTATATTTACTTTACATCCGCTGCTAACTCTGCTTTATTCATACATCAGGTTTTGTTATAAAACTGCAAAAACTAAAAAGTTAATCAAGTTAGTCAAACACAATTCAACCCCCCCTTCTCGTGTTTGGACCTTCAAGGGTTACCGTTGGTGGGACGAACTCAGTTATCATCTGAGGGCAAAGCCCAATTTTCCACAATAACGTAAAGGGTCACCAACCGAAAATTAACAGTTAACAATTAACAAATTATGTCGAAAGACGAAAAATAAATACTTAACAGCTCCAGCAAGATAACAAACAGTGAAAGAATAAATATGCACACCCATTGAAATGTATAAGATTCATGTTTATGATGATACCAAAAGACTAAGAATGCAAATCAAGTTGGAAGCTCAAAGTATAAACAACACTCAAAATAACTATTAGGAAACATAGAATTTAAGGTACTTGCACATATCATTTTCACATATGAGATCATAACAAACATGACTCGCATGCCAAACACCCTAATGCAATGCTTATATGTCAGTGCACATTATTCCAGAATATCCAAAACAAAACCCTCCTCGAGGGCGTAAATCATAATTGTATCTTGCTTATGACATGCCTTAGTACTAAATACCGTGGTGCAGTCTCTCACAGACTAGCATGATTTACTTAGAGTGTAGCCTCTCACATGCCTTATACGTTAATTAAATCCTCATAAGGATAAGATGCACCAATTTATCACATGGAACCATCCTGTAACCCATCACGGTCACTACTTAACTTTACGGCCCATCACGATCACCGCTTAACTCTGTGGCCCATCACGGTCTCCACTTAACTTTACGGCCGATCACGGTCACCGCTTAACTCTGTGGCCTATCACAGCCACCACTTGACTCTATGGCCCATCACGGTCACCACTTGACTTTGTGCCCAATCGCGGTGACCACAAACTATGAAATGCATGAGTGTACTCTTACTCTCTTCACTGTAATCATTAGTTAAATGCAACTATAAAACTCAGATACTTCGTAACCATTAAAGAAACAATATCAAGAGAACCTCTTATAATTTAGCATATGCGTTAAAATATCTTCAAAGTAATTAAGTGCATAAACAAATATTTAAAAATAGAATTTTTGACAAAAATCAAGTTTGTATTCGACTACAGCTACTTGTAGCGAAATACAGATGTTAAGTCAGTAGCAAAATCTGTACTTCTGTATTCAAATACGGAGAGTCGTAGCCGAATACATATATCAAGTCAGTAGCAAAAATCACGTAATTGTATTCGAATATGAGGTATCGTATTCAAATAAAAGGTTAAAAATTTAAACAAGTACTGAACGTTGCAGAAGTGTAGTCAAATACGATGGGGCCGTATTGGAATACATCTTCGAAAATATTGTAATTTTTCTAGTAAATTTCAACTTTAGCTCAAACTCATTTACTTTAGAATAACTCATTTCATAACTCCAACACAACAACAATCAATCTCTTAAATCCAACAATTTCTAACACATTGATAACGACAACAATAACATCAACAACAACCACAACAATAACATCCTCAAGAACCACAACACAACAATAACGAGTCGGTTAAGAACTCCTAATGTATATCTTTTCACGTCGAAATTTATTTATCAGGAAATCACACATTAATCATCCATCAATCACACATATAGAGTCCCTATATGCAAACTAAAAATTTGGAAAGAGCCCTTACCTTATTTAACGCTTTCTCAACCGTTTTCCGCTACCGCGATCAAATAAGGCGAAACTATTGGTCGCGTCGACGCCTTAAACGTTAGCTCAGGAGCACCGTAGTGTGGAGCGCAGTGACTTTCCCTCTTGCCACTTCTCAAATGAAAGCTTAGATCTAGGAGGAAATGGAGGTTTTGTGTTTCTTTTTTTTCTTTCTAACCACACTTATGTTTTCAGAAGTAGGAAAAGAAGAAGAAGAAGTTTCACAGGCAGGTAGGATCTTTTTCCTTTCTGTTTTCCTTCGCTTCTCACCTATATATATATATATATATATATATATATATATATATATGATACTAACTATATACATATACATATATATAGATATATATATATATATATTACTTACTTACTAAATATATATATATATATATATATTATAATTAAAAGCAAAATACAAATATCTAAATACCCTTACACACATTACTTCACTCACATCTCAAACTATTTTGATAAAATATCTACTCTCGTTGCAACTCTATTGACAGATAAAATTTTTATAAACTGCCCGGTATTAAATTCTTCGTAATATAATTAAATTATTCTTCGACAAATAATTATTGTCAGGTTTTCAGAATATACATATAAATGTATATATACATATATTAAACATATTACAAACATTCCAAAATATATTCTTGGTACTTAATCCATAAAATAATTAAAAATTGGCTAAAAGTCCAAGTAGTTTGAACACAAAATACCCTAAAATTGCGTAAATTATAATTTAAAATTAAGGGTCTTACATTACTACCCCCCTAAAATTAGTTTCGTCCTCGAAACTACGCGTCGATAAACAAATTAGGATGTTGTTCCCTTATCTTACTCTCTAGTTCCCAAGTTGCGTCTCCTGTAGTTGGATTCCAAATCACTTTGACCAGCGAAACCTCCTTGTTCCTTAACTGTTTAATCTTCCTGTCCTCAATTCTTAGAGGTCGTACTTCAAATGACAGGTTGTCCTTGAGTTCAATCGTGTCTAGTTCAATCACATGTGACGGATCCAAAATGTATTTCCTTAATTGCGACACATGAAATACGTCGTGGATATTGGACAGTATTGGAGGCAAAGCAATTCGATAAACCACTGGTCCAATTCTTGCAGTAATTTGGTATGGTCCAATAAATTTCGGAGTTAATTTTCTTGATTTAATGGCTCTGCCAACTCCAGTTGTAGGTGTGACCCTTAGAAACACATGATCACCATGCTCGAATTCCAAAGGTCTGCGACGCTTGTCCGCATAACTCCTCTGACGGTCCTGTGAGATCTTCATTTTCTCTTTTATTCTCTGAACCTTCTCTGTAGTCTGTTGCACCATCTCAAGTCCTACAATCACACTCTCTCCGTCCTTATACCAGCATAAAGGCGTCTGGCACTTGCATCCATACAAAGCCTCATATGGTGCCATTCCAATACTTGCGTGGAAACTATTGTTGTTGGTAAACTTAATCAATGGAAATACATCATCCCAACTTCCTCTATCATCTAATACACATGCTCTCAATGCTTTATGCAACGCTCCCCAAAAGTAAGACATGAATTTCGGGTCACAGTCCAATACGATACTCGACGGTACTCCGTGTAATCTCACAATTTTAGCAATGTAGAGCTCTGTCAGCTTATCTACCTTATAGATGGTCTTTACTAGTAAAAAGTGTGCAAATTTAGTTAGTCGATCCACTATCACCCAAATGGAATCATTCTTTCTCCTTGTTTTCGGCAATCCAATTATAAAGTCCATGGAAATGCTATCCCACTTCCACTCAGGTATATCTAAAGATTGTAACATTCCAGCAAGTCGCTGATGTTCCACTTTCGCTTTCTGGCAAGTTAAACAAGTTGATACATACTCCGCTACATGCCTTTTCATTCCTGGCCACCAAATTTTTTGCCTCAAGTCCTGATACATCTTTGTTGCTCCGAGATGGATACTCAATTTGCTCTTATGAGCCTCTTCTAAAATTGTTCTCCTCAGATCTGCAACTGCCGGTACACAAATCCTTCCATTACATCTCAAAATATTATCTGGTCCAATCTTGAACTCAATCGTCTTTCCTTGCACTATTAGGTTTATCTTCTCCTAGATTAATGCGTCATCTTGAAAATTCGCAATGTCCTCAAGTAGACCACTCGAAATTTTTATCATCCCACATTTTAAAATTCCCGATGCAAACTCTATGTCCAATGTAGGTCTCTAAATGCTTCCCACAACTCTTGTTGTCTAGCCACTATTGTTGAGGATACTGACACACTTCTTCTACTCAATGCATCAGCCACTGCATTGGCTTTCCCAGGGTGGTACTGCAATGTGAAATCAAAATTCTTGAGAGTCTTCATCCATCTTCTCTAGCGCATGTTCAATTCATTCGGATCGAACAAATATCTCAAACTCTTATGGTCACTGAACATTGTGAATGTGCATCCATATAAGTAATACCTCCAGATCTTTAAGGAAAAAACTACATCAGCAAGCTCTAAATCATGAGTAGGATAGTTTCTATCATGAGTTTTCAATTGTCTTGAGGCGTAGGATACAACCTTCTTGTGTTGAATTAGAACACATCCCAAACCTTGGTGAGATGCATCACAATAAACCTCATATGGTTCTTCTGGTTGTGGTAAGACCAAAACTGGTGAGGTTGTCAGCTTTTGCTTAAGTAACTGAAAATTTTCCTCACACGTCTCTATCCATGCGAACGGCTGATTCTTTCTAGTGAGTTGTGTCAATTGAGCTACAATCTTAGCAAATCCTTCAATAAACATCTTGTAGTATCCTGCCAGTCCGACAAAACATCGTATGTTCGTGATAGTCTGAGGTTGTTTTCAAGCGAGGATTGTCTCAATCTTTGTCGGATCCACAACGATTCCTTCTAATCAATCCTACTTACAGATGCTTCTATACAAAGAGTTCAAGAAAGGCAACATGGTGTTGTAAAGCTTCTATTGTAGCAAGCTTGTCCCTGCCTTCAACTTGCCAGATGTTGATTTCACAACTTGAACCTGTGACCTATAGTCACACGGCAGCAACTCCAACAGGTGCGTTATTAGAGTATAAATCATATGGACTATGGTAGCTAGCTGCAAGCTTTCTAAAACAGGCTCAAAGGCATTTTCAAATCCCCACCATGTATATATCAGTGGCTATTGCCTTGGAAGTTGCAATATGCAACAATAACAAGAACTGACATCTCCTTCCTAGTTCACAAGGTCCATTAGTTCATGTCCCAAAACCTTGTAGCTCATTGGCCTGTTCAGCCATTAAGGCATCTAAAAGGTCGTGGGGCCTACATATAAAGCCACTACCTTCATGCTAGTGTCCCTTAATGCATATTGTGATGTTTTTTGAGGTTCAGACCATGATGAAAGTCACCCTACCTCTGGTGCTTTTGTTTTCATTGGAGATAATTCAATATCTTGGTGGGCAAAGAAACAGCCTACATCAATCAATAAAGCAAAATATAAAAGCTTGGCACTTGATATTTCTTAGAAACTGTGGATAAATTCCCTCCTTGTAGAATTGGCTATTCAATGCTCTTGTAGTTTTTTTTTTTACCATGGTATTAACTCATAACCCTGTCCTCCATGCTCGCACCAAAACATGGAACTTGACATCTTTTCTGTGAGAAGGTCCTTCAAAAATAACTCGGTTATTCATTTGCCATGCTGTCAGTAATGTGTTGATAACATGACCAAGGCTCCTTCCCAAGCTCATTGTTCACGTAAATACTCAAAGTTGTTAAGCTTAGTCAGATAACTAACTGCTGTTAGTTAGTCAGAGCTTGGAAATAGTTTAGTTTCTCCAGTATGTTTCTCTCTATCAGTTCCTCTGGCATTGCAGCTTGCTCATACCTCCCCCACCACTACGAGCTTGGGCTTCTACTTCTACCTGTTTTCTAGTGGTTTCTCTACTTGGTTGGGCATAATTTTCTCATCAGATGTTGTTTCAGCCTCCAAATCATACCTATAATCTCATCCTTGTCTATTGATAATGATGTTTGACCGATTCCTTTTAGGAAAATTTTATCTTTTCATATTTTTATATTAAAATATGTTTTCATATTTTTATATTAAAATATGTTTTCATATTTTTAAGAAGACCCTACAGTCTATAGTACGACTTCGCAATGTAATCTAGACTGCCTTGAATATTGGTGTGCCAAAACTTCCAAAGAGTTTATTCATCAGATTGTTTACCTCTTGTACTTACAGTAGCACCCTACAATAACTGCTTAGAACTGCACCTCATTTATTAAAGCCAAAACACAGCATGCATGTACCACACACTATGAAGCGCTAACACATACATGAACATCAGACACAAATACGTTGACACTGATAATAATTTGAAAAAATGAATAAATGGAATGTAATCACTTGTATCGGTGTCCGACACCAATACAGACACTAGACACACATTCAATCAGAAATGTCGGTGCTACAAAGACCACACATGCTTCTGCTCTAATTTAGAAAAGCAGAAATGTAGCGCGAATTTAATAAGTAGAGATCTATTTCAATAAGGTGAAGAAAAAAAAACTGAAATATAACAACAGCCACTTAATGCACAGCTAAAAGACACAGCTCTGGAAGGGAGGAAATTCTAACACAGTTATGAACTGACAAATAAAATTTAGCCAGACCTTTGACTAATTTGTATGCAAAAGTTACTGTGAAATACACAAATCTATAATTCGAAACACCAATATAGACCACCAAACACCAATTCAGCCTTGATTTCAGAATATATTAAACTTACTACTATATTTCAAATAAGAAATTCATACATATAAGAACAAGATCACTACATAATATACTATGTGCAATAGCTTATTCAAAATTGAGTCAACCTTATAACCAAGCTTATTCACTACATAATAACCAGGCATAAAAATAATAACATTCAATAGAACAAATACATAAATGGTGTCTCAGAAACAATTCGTGGTAGCAAAAAATAGATTATGAAATAATCAGTCAATTGTGAGCATCATAGTTAATAGATTTCAAATAAAATTAAAGGTCTAGCTAAGAATACTTGTTAAAGAAACAAAATATAGAAAGGAAAATATTGCAAATCATGTCATTTAATGCATTATCAATTTCAAAAGTTGCACTTTCCATTAAAAACCTTCAACTTTTTATTCCTTAATCAGTGTCCTTTAGACATTATTAAGCATTTGGCTTATTGCAAAATAGGTACAGCACACAATTAAAACACAAAAGTCTGAATATTTGTTAGTCAATAAAATATGAGAACAAATGAGCAGGATGGCATCTAGCAAACCCCTGGGTTTTACTGCCAAAATTGTTATTGTTATGTGTGCCAACGGCCAACCACACAAACATAAAACACACCCTTGCAGATCAGCTTATACTCTTTCTGATTATGCATAAAAAAGACACCCTTGAAGTTCTAAAGTTTGAAGGACTAGCAAGACTTTTTGCGTAGAAAAAAGTTCATAGAGTAATGTTCCATCGTAAACTATGAAGAACTCTCCAAAACATAGTACTGGTGCACCACATGCTAGTATATTTAATTGCATAATCACAAGAAACAACCAATTAATTGCACACCTATGTTTCACAATCAACACAGAAAAACAATTTTCATTGTACTAAATCCCAAAATAACAACTGATTAAACCATCCCCTTGCGACCCTTGGGCCCAAAAGCCCTATCATGCATGACATCATTCATTCATTGAAAAACAAAAGACTAAATAGTGCAGTATGTTATCAAATCAAGCGAAAAAGGGAAAAGCAATTAAAAAGCTGAAATTAATTTTATATCTCACACCACTTAGAATAATTTCAAAATATAATTTTAACAGCATCATAACTTAACACACCACAACTACACAAGACTTGGTACTCTAACCACTTACCCTGACGCATGATCAAATAATGACTCCCAACCTACAAGTCGACCTACAACCTAACCAAAGCTCTGATACCACAATTGTAACACCCCGATTTTTAACAGCGCAAGTGTATATATATATATATATATATATATATATATATATATATATATATTAAAACCACTTACTAAATAATACGTCGTAATACAAAATGACAAGAGTAATAAATAATTACATCATATAAACAAACAAGTTAAAATAGTTTTTGGGACAATAATCCAAAATATACAAATAGAAAATACACCGAGACTATGAGACCTATCGAACAACGGTCGTACCCCTGAGGTATTCTCGGCAAACACCTGCATAGAAGTGCTGCTCCAAGAATGCTATCCCCCCATGGTCACGTCAAAAAATGGAACATGGACCCACCAACAAAAGTCAATTGTCAAAGAACGTCATAGGTACAGTCATCCCAAAACAAAATAAGTACAACCACCAAAACAAAAGACACTAAGGCCCTATACCACAAAAACTAATCTGATCATCCACTAATAACTACAGTAACAAGGGTGACCTCCATACTCTGCGCAAGTCCCATCTGACGCAGTATCTCTCCTCAAAGTGACTTCCTCCTCATCAGCCATAGAAGGATCAGTCTCCTCAGAAGTCAGATCCACCCACGATATACGTGACTTCGGCGGCGCTGGAATCTCAAAACAGTCATCTACTTCGATATCAATCGGGAGGGGATCATTCACTGGGAGTGGAAGCTCATACTCCATATGCGGTGACACCAACCAAGGCACCGGTGGTTCATCAACAGAACCCTAGTCCCCGACCAGCCTAGACGGACCTGGAATGTCTTCCCCCACTAGCATCAGCCCCTTGCCCCTCTCACCCATTCCTGGTCCAAGCACCACAGCCCCTGCTGCTACAGTAGGAGTCACCACACCTACGGTGGCCTCCATCTCACCTCCAACTACAGGACTCTCTACATCTGTATATACCCCATTCGCCTCGAGTACTAATCCTGAAGGTACATAAAAGTTGATTCGTCCGTGAGTATATTCCACATACGACACTGCCCCATCACTCCTACTTGTTCTCATCACCCTCCCCGTATATATAGCCCTGCTTGAGATGGGGTCGTATACCCAAGCAGTCGGCGAATGTCGATCAGGGAAGTCTAACGACATCTCCGTTGCAGGGTAACCGTCAGTGGGATGAACTCGGGTATCATTTGAGGGCAAAGCCCAATTTTCCACAATAATGTAAAGGGTCACCAACCGAAAATTAATAGTTAACAATTAACAAATTATGTCGAAAGACGAACAATAAATACTTAACAACTCCAGCAAGATAACAAACAGTGAAAGAATAAATATACACACCCATTGAAATGTATAAGATTCATGTTTATGATGATACCAAAAGACTAAGAATGCATATCAAGTTGCAAGCTCAAAGTATAAACAACACTCAAAACAACTATTAGGAAACATAAAATTTAAGGTACTTGCACATATCATTTTCACATATCAAATCATAACAAACATGACTCGCATGCCAAGCACCCTAATGCAATGCTTATATGTCAGTGCACATGATTCCAGTATTTCCAAGACAAAACCCTCGTCGAGGGCATAAATCATAATTGTACCGCCTATCACAGGTCTTAGTACTAATTATCGTGGTGCAGTCTCTCACAAACTAGCATGATTTACTTAGAGTGTAGCCTCTCACAGACCTTACACATTAGTTAAATCCTCTTAAGGGATAAGATGGACCAACTTATTACATGGAACCACCCCATAGCCCATCACGGTCACTACTTAACTTTACGGCCCATCACGATCACCGCTTAACTCTGTGGCGCATCACGGTCACCACTTAACTCTGTGGCCCATCACAGTCACCACTTGACACTATGGCCCATCACGGTAACCACTTGACTCTGTGGCCCATCGCGGTCACCACAATCTATAAAATGCATGAGCGTACTCTGATTCTCTTCACTGTAATCATTAGTTAAATACAACTATCAAACCCGGATACTTCATAACCATTAAAGAAACAATATCAAGAGAATCTTATATAATTTAGCATATGCGTTAAAATATCTTCCAAGTAATTAAGTGCATAAACAAATATTTAAAAATAGAATTTTTGACAAACATCAAGGTTGTATTCTACTACAGCTACTCGTAGCCGAATACAGACGCTAAGTCAGTAGCAAAATCTGTACTTCTGTATTCGAATACGGAGAGTCATAGCCAAATACAGATATCAAGTCAGTAACAAAAATCACTTAACTGTATTCGAATACGAGTTTCAAAATTTAAACAAGTATTGAACGTTGCAGAAGTGTAGTCGAATACGATGGGGCCGTATTCGAATACATCTTTGAAAATAATGTAATTTTTCTAGTAAATTTCAACTTTAGCTCAAACTCATTTACTTTAGAATAACTCATTTCATAACTCCAACACAACAACAATCAATCTATTAAATCCAACCATTTCTAACACATTGATAACGACAACAACACAACAATAACATCTTCAACAACAACCACAACAATAACATCCTCAACAACAACAACACAACAATAACGAGTCGATTAAGAACTCCAAATGTATATCTTTTCACGTCGAAATTTATTTATCACGAAATCACACATTAATCATTCATCAATTACACATATAGAGTCCTTATATGCAAACTAAAAATTTGGAAGAAGCCCTTACCTTCTTTAACGCTTTCTCAACCATTTTCCGCTACCGCGATCAAATACGGCGAAACTCTCGCTCGCGTCGACGCCTCAAATGTTAGCTCACAAGCACCGTAGTATGGAAAGTAGTGACTTTCCCTCTTGACACTTCTCAAATGGAAGCTTAGATCTAGGAAGAAATGGAGGTTTTGTGTTTCTTTTTTTTTTTCTCTACCCACACTTATGTTTTCGGAAGTAGGAAAAGAAGAAGAAGAAGTTTCGCGGGCAGGTAGGATCTTTTTGTTTTCCTTCGCTTCTCACATTTATATATATATATATATATATATATATATATATATAT